>PVJS01064309.1:0-10261 GCA_004027185.1 Glis glis | reverse complement strand
TACTTTATTTTGAAACCAGGTCTCACGAAGTTGTGGAGGGCCTCACTAGGTAGAGAGAGAGAGAGACAGGGAGAGAGAGAGAGGGGAGAGAGAGAGAGAGAGAGAGAGAGGGAGAGAGAGAGAGAGAAAAAACGCTCATGCGCGCATGCATGAGCTGAGGCTGGCCGCGAATCCGGATCCTCCGGTCTCCGCCTCCCAAAGTACTGGGATTACACTCTTAAAGTCAGGTGAGGAAGTACTAAACAGTTATCAATTAGAGTGTTCAGGTAATGGTCCTACAGTTGTAAATAAAACAAGGAAGGGAGGGAAAGAATAAATAAAAACTGTTCTACCTATACTGAGACATATAAAATTAAGAAAATATACTGAGAAAGGTCTATATAGTGACCTCTGACTGCTGTTAATAGCTATTCTAGCAAAGAGAAAGAAAGAATGTAGAAGAGAAAAGAAGATAAAAAAGAATTAATAGAAGACTTTTCAGAGCTAAAGGAAGACTAGTCTCTGGATGGATAAGATTCATATAATTTAAAGGCATTAACCAGCAATAATGAAATATACAAATATTTACATATATAATAGTTTCATAGTAGCAATGAAGTTTTTTGACTGCAAGATCAAAAACAAACAATAATTTAAGAATGTTCTCAAAGTTTTCAGAAAGAAAATAAACCAACCAAGAAATAGCTTAGACATAAAATGATAAAAAGTAGACAGAAAACATTTCTTGTCTGAAATATCAGAAGCCAGAACACAATGAGCAAAAAGAGGACTAACTTAACACATAGGGAAGCAGGCACTGGTAGGAAAGGCGTCACAAGAGAGATTTGGGCAGGGAGATGGAAGAGACAAGGGAGAAAGAAGAAAATCTGAATAGATAGTGGGGAAAAGCATTGCTAACGAGTGTGTTACTGTGTGTGTGTGTGTGTGTGTGTGTGTGTGTGTGTGTGTGTGTGTGTTACTGGGGATTGAACTCTGGGGCATTCTACTCTAAGTGACACCCCCAGCCCCATTTTATTTTGAAAGAGGCTCTCACTAAGTTGCTGCCCACTGGCCTGGAACCTGTGATCCTTCTGTCTCTGCCTTCCAAGTACAGGGATTGGGGCATGTGCCACCGCACCAAGCTATGTGTGTGTTAACTTTAAAACTTGCCCTATGTGGCAGATTCAAAATTTTCATTCCCATACCCTCAAAGACTTAAATTATATTAAACACCTTTTTGAGTTATATTTGGTCTTTCTTTAGATATAAAACTGCAAAACCCCATTGATTTTAGTGGAAGAAGTTCAAGGTTCCATGAGTACCAACAGCATTGAGGGTGTTAATTGGTCACACACACCAGCAGGTGGAGACACTGCACTTTAGAAATTCAAGGCCATTGGCAGCTTTCCTGTCTCCCCCTCTTCCACAGGTCTAGACCCGGAAAGGTCAGCGTTCCTTCCCAGAGGGTGGCCACCAGGTGGGCTCTTATTTCAATGACTACTCCAATAAATGCTGCTATCTGAGATGTGGTTTTGGATGTTTGAGAAGCAAGGAAGCATGAAATGGGCAGGACTTCAAGCCTGATTTTGCCTGAAGACCCAGGAGCTCTGAGATTGCTAATGTAAAATCAGATGCGTAAGAAGAAGCCCCTGCTACCACTCTAGTGCATGCCACTATCCCTTTTCACGCTGAGCTTTCATAATGCTCTGACACTATCAAATGTGTTCTTTTTTTTTTTTGGTACTGGAGATTGGACCCAGGGGCTTCCCTCTGAGCCATACTCCCAGGCTATTTTTATTTTTTGTTTTGAAATAGGGTCTCACTAAATTGCTGAGGGTCTCACTAAGTTGCTGAGGCTGGCCTTGAACCTGTAGTCCTTCTGTCTCAACCTCCCAAGCACTGGGATTCAGAGCAGTTGCTCACATCATTGATGTACAAGCAAAGTTTCAACACAGGTTTTGGTGGTTTCACTTTGTCTTACTCATCAATGTAAAGGAAATATCTGTCTTGTTGAAAAATGAGGCTACAAGGACTTAACTTCCTACTCCTGAAACAGTACCAAAGTAAGAAATTGACCTGAAAACCGGTCTAGGATCATGAAACATCTGAGGATCATAATAAAAGAAACAGTCATTTGCTAGAACCTTTATATAACCAAAGGCATATAGGACTCCCATAAGGGGGAAAACAACCCTAATGAAAATGAGATCACAATAAAAAAATACAACCCCACACATTAAACACACAGAATAGTCACAAGGGAGTTGGGTGTGTTGGTGCATACCTATACTTGAGAGTCTGAGACAGGAGGATCACAGGTTTGAGGCCATCGTCAGCGAATAAGTAAGACCCTCAGCAACTTCATGAGACACTGTTTCAAAATAAAAACTAAAAAAAAAAAAACAGGGGCTAGGGATCTTGTTTGAACTATGTAGAATGCTCCTGGGTTCCATCCCCAGTACCAAAAGGAAAAAAAGAATATTATCCACAAGAGTATGAATATGAAGGAATTCTGGTCAGGGGATGAATATGAAGGACTTTTGGTCAAAGTGTCTCTGGAACTTCAACATTTAATAAATTCATCTACTCCACAGATGCAGTGCTGATAGATTAAATGGAAATGCAGGAGGAAACAAATAAACAAACAAAAGGTGCTGCAGCTGGGCCCATGCTATCCATCCTAGGGCCAGCAAGACTGAGTCTGGAGCTCCACTGTCCACCCCATGTGGCTGCACTATCAGGCCCAGTGTTTCTTGTTCTCTCAGAGGAGGAGGATAGCCTAGGTCCCAAATTTCCTGATCTTTTATTCCAGTAGCAGGAGGCACCCCAGGATGGTGTTTCTCTTCCTCTGTGGCAACAGCAAAGAACAAAGAAGAAGCCGTTCAGCCCTGGATGGTCTGGAGAGCAGACCAAGGTAAATGTCCTCCTTCCTCCAGGCTGACTGACCCCAATTTGAACCCCAAAGCACGAGTTGGACCAGGAAAGTGCTTTCTACGTGCGTCTCTTTTTGATAAGTTTGGGTTTAAAATCTGCTTTGTGAGATGTTAAGTAGCTACTCCTGCTTTCTTTCAATCTCCATTTGCATGGAATATCTTTTTGCATCTTTTTACCTTCAGCCTGTGGATATCTTTACCTTAGGGTGAGTATTTTGCAGACGATATATAGGTGGATTTTGATTTTTAATCCACTTTGCCAGTCTTTGTCTTTTAATCGGGGAGTTGAGACCATTTACATTTAGTGTTATTATAGAGAGGTGCTTGTTGTTTCCTGAAATTTTGAGCTTTATCTTCTGTTTCATTCAGTTTAGCTTCTCCTTTACTTAATTGTTCCTCTAATGGGATTTGTCCCTACTCTGGGTCTACGATTCATTTTTTACTTATATTTTATTCCTTTAAGTGATTTCTGTAGTTCTGGCTTAGTAGTCATGAATTCGTTTAGCTTTTGCTTATCTTGGGAGATTCTTACTTCTCTGTTGAATATGAAAGATAGCTTTGCTGGATGTAGTAATCTTGTTTGGAAGTTGTTTTCATTCAACTTTGGAATTACATTTTCCAAGCCCTCCTAGCTTTTAGAATTTGGGCTGAGAAATTTGGAGTAATCTGCATTGGTTTGCCTGTAGGTGTCACCTGGCCTTTAGCTCTTGATGCATTTAAGATTCTCCCCTTGGCTTCTCTGATTAGGATGTGGCATGGGGAGATTCTTCGATTTTGTCCAATTGGGGTTCAGAATGTCTCCTGTCATGAATGTCCATCTCATTTTTCAAGTTTGGAAAGTTCTCTGATATTATTTCTTTGAAGAGTTTTTTTATTCCCTTGGTTTGTATCTGCAGGCTTTCCTCAATTCCAATTACCTCAAGATTTGGTCTCTTGATGTTTTACCAGATTTCTTAAATGTTCTGGTAGTGGTGCGTTCTTTCCTTTTCTATATTATTGACTTAGTGTTCAAGCCTAAAGCACTGACTTCTTTTTTTTTTTTTTGCGGTACCAGGGATTGAACCCAGAGGTGTTCTACCTCCACGCTACACCCCTGGCCCTATTTTTTATACTTTATTTTGAAACCAGGTCTCACGAAGTTGCGGAGGGCCTCACTAAGGAGAGAGAGAGAGAGAGAGAGAGAGAGAGAGAGAGAGAAACAGGGAGAGGGAAATAGAGAGAGAGAGCTGAGGCTGGCCGCGAACCTGGATCCTCTGGTCTCCGCCTCCCAAAGTACTGGGATTACAAGCGTGCGTGACCACGCCCGGCTAAAGCACTGACTTCTAAGACTGAGATTCTGTTTTTCAAGTGATCCAGTCTGTTGGTGATACTTCCTATTGATTTTTTAATTGATTTATTTTATCTTCATTTCATTCTGGATTTATTTGTATTTTTTAAGTTTCAACCTTTTTATTGACATGTTCTTTCATTTTCTGTATATTCTTTCTGAGTTTCTTCCTTAGATCTTCTTTTAGATCATTGTTCAATCTTTTTTTTTTTTTTTTGCGGTACTGGGGATTGAACCCAGGGGCGTTCTACCTCTGCGCTACACCCCCGGCCCTATTTTTTTTATACTTTATTTTGAAACCGGGTCTCACAAAGTTGCTGAGGGCCTCACTAGATTGAGAGAGAGAGAGAGAGAGAGAGAGAGAGAGAGAGAGAGAGCGCTGAGGCTGGCCGCGAACCCGGATCCTCTGGTCTCCGCCTCCCAAAGTACTAGAATTACAAGTGTGTGCCACCATGCCCGGCATGTTCAATCTAACAATCAAACTTTCGAGTTCTCCCTCTGGTATTCTCTACTTCTCTATTTCTGTAAATTCCATTGTTGTTGACTTGTAGTTGTTTATCATTGGTTTCTTGGAATTTTTCTCATGTTATCAGAATTCTTTGATTTATATCTCTTTCTGTGATATAGTTTCCCTTCTAATTTATTGGTACTGATTAGTGTAGCAAGATATAACATCTCTTAGCTGGCTTGGGGATATAGTTCAGCTTTAAATATTCTGCTACATGCACTTGTAATGCCACCCTAGATTCCAGTATCTCACAGAAAAGAGAAAAATTAATGATAACAGTTATAGTGGTAAACAACATATAGCATTAAAATATATACCAGGTGTCTATTATTCCTTCTATTAAACTGACATCCCCCAAAACAGGGATGATTTGCAGCAGCAATTTACAACAATAAAGATCTGTAATGCAATAATAATAATACACATCAATAATGCCATAATAAACATTCATGTAGCTGAACACCAGGTGTCCTCTAGGACTTCTGTAGTTCTGATAACCACACCAATCTGGATGGTAGGGGCAGTAATTGCATCAACTAAATTGTTGTAAAGGATGGAAACAACATGGCACATTAAAAGGAAGGAACACGGGGCAGGAAGGCAAAAGAAAGTTTAGAATATTCAAGGGGAGAAAAGAGAGCAGATGGGAGGTAGCAAGTGTAGGCAATAAAGAAGAAGGGAAAATACAACAAAATAAAGAGTGAGAAAGCAAGTCCAAGAGAATTTGGCTATTAGGGGGGAAAGAGAGGGTAGAAAGAGTAGTAAGGAAAACAGAAAGACAAACTACAAAAACCAACACACTAACAAAATAACCACTAATCCTCAAATACAAGACAAAGCCAAATAACAAAAGAAACTATTAATAATAAGTAAATAGTAATGAAGAAGAAATAAAGAAACCAATATGTGCATGTCTTTTGTTCTGCTCACATCTTCAGTTTGATCTAATATCTATATCTATATCTATATCTATATCTATTTATCTATCTATCATCATCTATGTCACTCAGCTGTACAAGAGCACAAAAGAACAAAAGAGAAAAAGAGAAAGAAAAGGTTACTTAATGAAAAATGACATAGTCGTCTTGGTTGCGATTGGGGAATCTGGGGAGGGTGGAGGGTCTTGTTGTATGCCAGTTTGTCCTTTCTATTTCTTTTTGGGTTGTGGCTGCCTTAGAGAGCATGAGTGTTGGGGGATAGTGCTGCCTGCTCAATATCAGGCTGGAGAGTCTGGAAGTCAAAACTAGATGCAAGCCTGGCGTGGTGGCATACGCTTGTAATCCCAGTACTTGGGAGGCTGAGACAGGAGGATCCGGGTTCGCAGCCAGCCTCAGCCACTTAGTGAGGCCCTCCACAACTTAGTGAGACCCTGTTTCAAAATAAAGAATAAAAAATTAGGTCTGGGGGTATAGCTCAGAGGTAAAATGCCCCTGGGTTCAATCTCCAGTATTGCAAAAAAAAAAAAAAACCTAGATACAATGGCTCTCAGCTTCCCTGTTCACCAGCACAGGGTAGGATGGAGAGGGAGGTAGTAGTATCTACTGGAGATTTGTCTGGGTAGAGTAAATGGATGTGCTCAGGTCAGGGCTAGTGCAGGATTTTGAAAGCAAAGTTCCGGCAGCTGGGGTCTAGTTTTGACTGGAACCTTGGAACCCTGTTTAATGATATCTACTTGGGAGGAGATTAGTAGAGCACACTCCACCCAGGAATCTGGTCAGGGTCTCGGCTGGGCTTTCGGGACCTCCCAGAATTCCCTTTGCTGTGAGGGACAACCTGGGTGGCAGGTTGTGGAGACCCAGACAGAAAACAGGCTGGCAGTGCCGGCATGGCCCCACGCAGATGCAAACAAGCTGTCTGTCTCCCCACCCCCAGCCGCAAGCGTGTGCTGCCGCTGGTGCGCGCGGCTTCCGCACGGTCCTGGGTGCACTACCAACGTTGTAATAGCGGGTGCACGCACATCTTGCACCTTGGCATAGCATATAGTTATGTGCAGTTATTAAGCAAAGTGTAACACGCATGTGCACATCTCGCTGACGTGATCATGCGCCATCTTGTGCAGAACCCTATATGAGGAACCGGTCTGCAGAATAAAGCGGCTATTTGCTGTTTGTTCTCCTCCAGATGGTGGCTCCAAGTGTTTTCTTCATCCTGGGGGATCTCACTGCCTGCAACCATAGCTGGCTCCTGGCAGGGCCCTGATACAGGATCGCTGCGGGTCCTGGCTCACTCTGCTGCCCGTGAAAATGGCCCTGTGAGACTCTGCCACCAGGTGTAGACACGCTCCTCCGTTCAGTATTCCTGCTCACCTCCACTGGTTTTAGATGCCACCAAATTGAAATGGCCGCTCTGTCTTGCAGTCTCCACTTTTGTGGAATCGTCTCTGTGCCCGTGACACTCCTAATCTGAAGGGTGGCCCAGGTTATCAGCTAGGTATTGGGTATTTTTAAGGTCTCCCATGTTCCCGCCATGACTGGCTGTGATTTGTGGGCCTTTGTTTTGCTCACAGTTTCAATTTAAACTCACCAGCTGGGAAATATGATAACTTTTTTTCTTTACTGTGGTGCTGGGGATTAAACCCAGGGGTGTTCTACCTCTGAGCTACATCCCCGACCCTATTTTATTTTATTTTTTAATTTTGAAATAGGGCCTCACTAAGTTGCTGAGGGCGTCGCTAAATTACTGAGGCTGGCCTTGAACCTATGCTCCTCCTCTCTCAGCTGCCCAAGTACTGGGATTAGGGGTGTATGCCACCATACCTGGCTGCCAGTCCTTTTTATTATTTTGTAACAAGTTCTTGCTAAATTGCTGAGGCTGCCCTGGAACCTGTGATCTTCCTCTTGTAGCCTTCCAGTTATTGGGCCCAGCTCAGCTGATATTTTGTATCTTTATTGTTCTTGTAAATGATTTTTTTTTCTGGAACACACTTCATTGTTTAGTTTGCCAGAGACAAGTGATGTTACCTCATTTCTGCTCATTGGCTGGAGAGGAAACTATTTAATATCTAACTTAAACACAACCTCTGGAAATTGTTTTTTCTTTTTTTTAAGAAACATCCCATATTTGGCTCTTCCCTGGTATAGTAACCATGTCTTCAGCCACAGCGATACCTCCCTTCCTCCAAGAGCCTGTCATGTGATAAAAATCTCCTTTGTGTCACTTAGTTATTGTTCCTCTTATCCTGAGTATTTGAGCTGCTAGTTTTATGCATTTACTTTTAACTTGAGCCTTTCTTCTCAACTTCTTTTTTTTTTGTGTGGTACTGGGAATTGAACCCAGGGGAATTCTACCTCTAAGCTACACCGTCAGCCCTATTTTTTATTCTTTATTTTGAAACAGGGTCTCACTAAGTTGTGGAGGGCCTCACTAAGTAGTTGAGGCTGGCCGTGCACCCAGATCCTCCGGTCCCAGCCTCCCAAGTACTGGGATTACAAGCATGCGCCACCAACGCCTGACTCTTCTCAACTTCTTATAGTTTTATTTTCTTACCTGTGTGTGTGTGGGGGGGTGCTGGGTTAGAATTAGTTTTGCTTCATAAAATATTTTAGGCTAATCTTCTACAACATAACAATTTCCCACAAATGCGAAGAATCTAGGTATGTATAGTTTTGAAGTCATATGAGTTCAAGAGTATAGAATAGAATATCCAGAATTGGACCTAACTTTCAATAGGGTCATCTTGCTATTAAGGTGTTTTGGGGATAATCAAAATCAATTTCACTGTTAAATAAAATTTATTTTTTTATTATTTTTTTATCTCATGGAAATCCTTACCTCTCACCCTGCACAGGAGTCAACTCGAGATGGATTAAAGACCTGGAAGTTAGACCAGAGTCTGTGAAATTATGAGAAGAAGGCATAGGTTCAACACTCCAACATATAGGCACAGGTAGAAACTTTCTCAACAAGACCTCCAAAGCACAGGAAATTAAAACAAGAATTAATAAGTGGGATAGCATTAAACTACAAAGCTTCTCCTCATCAAAGGAAACCATCAAGAGCCCAAAGAGAAAGCCTACAGAATGGGAGAAGATATTTGCAAGCTATCCCTCTGACAGAGGTCTAATATCTAGGATATACAAAGAACTTAAAAGGCTCTACATTAAATACAATTTATGAGAGGCTATCGTTTTGGACTGAGGTCCAGCACTAGGCCCAAGACCAGACCAAACCAGAATAGAGTCACGCATGCTAGGCACCACATGATCAGACTGAATCTTAAAACAGGGCAGTTTTCCAAAAGGGGGGGAGATTCACAGCAACCAATCAGAAGGGGCCCCGTTTACCTGAGCCAACATAAGAAAGAGGTCTCCTGTTTTAATTCTACTAGGGGAGTAATTTTGACTAAGCCACCTTTTGTTTCCTATTTCTGCTTCTTCAACTCTATGCTGCCCACAAAGCCCATCTCCTCTGCTCAGTGAATTGATGTTCCCTCTCCTTTATGAATGGAATGCCGCCTGGTTCCTGAGTCTAACAAAAGCCAATGGGAGCTTTAAAACTCAATTTGCTGAAAAAATTTTAACAAGAAAGACAAATAAATCATTCAAACCAGACTCAGATATGACATAGATGTTGGAACAATTAGACATAAAAATTTTAAAGACCAATTATTAATATGCTGAAGTATCTGTCAGTTTATTTTCTGTTACTGTAACGAAATACCTAAGACTGAGTCATTTATAAATAAAAGGGGTTAATTTTGGCTCATGGATCTGAAGATTGGGAAGCCCAAGAGCATGGAGTTAGCAAGGGCCTCATGCTGCTCTCGCTCATGGCAGAGAGAAGAAGGGCAAGTTGATGCTGGCCAAAGAGGCACAACGCGAGAGGCAGCCTTGCTTTTTAATGTCTGCCTTTGCCATAACTAATCCAGTCCCAAGAGAGTGAGAACTCGTCCCCCTGAGAAAGGCATCAACACCTTTTAACAACCTGATAACTTCTTATAGGTCCTTCCTCCCAGTGCCACCACACTGGGAGTTAAAATTCAACAAGAGTTTTGGTGGGAAAAAAACATATTCAAACCATAGCAGTATCTAATGGGAAAGGTAGATGACATTTAAGATCAGATAGGTAATTTTATCAGACAGATGGAAACTATTAGAAAAAAATCAAATAGAAATGCTAGAAATAAAAGAATGCATTAATAGAAATGCTTCCTGAGGAACTGGCCCATTTTTATCTGAGGTGTCACATTGTTTGTCTAGCGTGGTTCACTATAGTCCCTATTACCCTATAAAGTCAGAGTCCAGGATCATATATCACCCATCTTGATTTTATTTGAAGGAAGAGGGCCTATCCACTCCTTTTGGAAGACATTCAAGACTCAATTGATAAAGCAGAAACTAACTTATCAAAGCTCACAGGGACTTTTACAAATTATACCTGCATTCATGACTGTGGTCTTGTGAGATCTGTGTTCTTTTTATAGACAAAGTTAGTCTTCCAGAGTGGAAGTGGCTTATCCACGTTCATGATTGTGGTCTTGTGAGATCTGTGTTCTTTTTTTTTTTTTTTTTTTTT
>PVJS01064308.1:0-10260 GCA_004027185.1 Glis glis | reverse complement strand
CTACTTAGTGAGGCCCTCCGCAACTTTGTGAGACCCGGTTTCAAAATAAAGTATAAAAAAAAAATAGGACCAGGGGCGTAGCACGGAGGTAGAACGCCCCTGCGTTCAATCCCCGGTACCGCAAAAAAATAAATAAATAAATAAAACCATGTGTGGGGTATCTATGTGTGTGTCGGTATCTGTGTGTTTTAAAATGTGTGGAAGGGGAGGCGGGCTAGGGATGTGGCTTAGTGAAGTACATGTATAGCATGCATGAAGCCCTGCATTTGATCCCCAGCACTGCAAAAAAAAAAAAAAAAGGCTGGAGCTAGGCGCCGTGGCACACGCTTGTAATCCCAGTACTTGGGAGGCTGAGACAGGAGGATCGCAGGTTTATGGCCAGCCTCAGCAACTTAGTGAGGCCCTATTTCAAAATAAAAAATAAGCCGGGCGTGGTGGCGCACACTTGTAATCCCAGTACTTGGAAGACTGAGATAGGAGGATCGCAGGTTCGTGGCCAGCCTCAGCTACTTAGTGAGGCCTTCCACAACTTAGTGAGACCCTGTTTCAAAAATAAAGAAGAAAAATAGGGCTGGGGGGTGTAGCTCGGAAGTAGAATGCCCGCAATAAATAAATAAGTAATATAATAAATTATATTTATATATATATATTAATAAACATATTAATATATTATAATATAAATAAGTAAAATAATAAAAAATAAAATAGGGCCCAAAGGTAGAAAGCCCCTGGGTTCAATCCCCATAACCACACACACACAAAAAAAAGTCTAGAAGAATTTACCAATTAATAGTAATGACCCTGGGAAAAGGGAATAGGGTAAAAGATGACATATATAAATAAGTTTTAATGACTTATGTTATTTTACAAATAAGAAAAATACTTTCTGCTCCCCCTATAGGACAAGGGAGGACAAGCCACCCTAGCAGGTCCAAGGATAGCAGCTGGCACAAAGCCTGGCACACAGATGGCCCACAACCAATGACAGCTTCTTACCTTCCATCAGGGTGAGTATTGAGAACAAACAGAAAACAGCCTCCTGTAAGCTTATCCCCTGGAATACTGTGGAAAGTGCTAACAGATTTGCTACAAGAAAGATGTCATGAAGCTGGAGAAGGTCCAAGAAAGGCAGCTAAAAGATCGCGAGAACACAGAGCCTGCCGTGTGAGGAAAAGCTGAAAAGATGACAATTCTCCAGCTGAGAAGAGTAAGGCGACAGGTGTGGGCACTTTGAAGGACGGCCAACACGTGAATGGTATGGTAAGAATGGAACGATTACACCTTGCGCACCCAATCACAACCCTGAGATGCCCCAGGACAGCTGAGTGCCAGTGCGGGACAGACATAGGGAAGCCCACTGTAAGGCAGGAAGTAAACTTGTGGCACTAGCTTTAGGGAGACAACATGGAGTGCCCTTGCATGTGACAGGAAGAGGAACTGCAGAGAGAACAGAGCCGACATCACTGTGAGGAGATGATGCCGCTCTCAGGAGAGGAGCGTCGGCAGCAGCGACCGAGTTCCCTGCAGCTTCCTCACCTGGGCCAGCTCTGTTTCCCTGAGATACCCTGAATGAGTCCCTGCCCCCTCCCAACTCACAGAGCTCTAACTGAACTGAAAATGTCACGGAATCCGCAAATATGAACCTATTTATAAGGGACCTATTCAGGGACGGCAGAGCCATGGACCGCTGAAGGAGACAGAAACCCACTGCCCATTCTTGCAGCCTCACTGCAAACCCACGCACCAGCAACTGTTTTGGGCATGCCAAGGAGGTACAACTGTCACGTTCATTATCAGTCTGCAAGGAATAACAATGACCCTCCAATACAACCAAAACAGGCACTGGTGCTGGAGGACCCGTGCCACAGCAGCAGCTATGGGGTCCTAAAGTAAGTGCGGAACCTCACCACGGCGACCATAAGTCACTCTACACGCAGGCCTGAAACATGAGACCGCTTCCCAGAGAAGACACCGTGCTGTCCCCGACTCTGCAGGGCAGTTAAACCAGACCTCCACTGTCAGATCCCCCTGCCCAAGCGAGCCACGCCCCGCTGACTTACCATGGTTTCCACTCCACAGGCAGTGGGGCCACAATGCCCTCCCGTGCCAGCCACATCAGTTCTGGTTCCTTGATGGGATCAATACCGATCTCCCGGGCAAATTCAAGAATTTCTGCAAGCAGAGGCAGGAGGATGGAAAGGTATGCGAGATGGGGAGGGTGGGAGGTAGATGGAAAGAAGAAAAAAATCATAATCACTCCGTTTTATACTTTGCCTTTACTTTCCAAATTTTCTTCAGAGAAACTATATTTCTCTAAATATAAATAATAAACATATAGAACTGTTTCCTTCCATCTGAAATGATTTATAAATGGCACACCTGAATCACGGTAAGCTATCTCCATACTCCCAAGAATATAATCTGAAGCCAAGTCTAACAAAGGCAAAAAGAAAAGAAACCAAGACTCCACTGTGGCAGGAAGCCTCAGGAAGAACCCAAAAGCCACAACCGGAACCATCAAGGGCAGCCTTACCAGAAGGAGAAGAGCTCTCCCAAGATTTGCGAAAGCACTCACCAGTCAATCAACTAGCATGTAAGGAACAACTGCAGATGACGAAGCCTGAGGATCTTACAAACACACAGATATGACCCAGAGGACAGAGAGGTGCCAGTGACATGCCAGTGACCGGCGCCATGGGAGCAGAGAGAAAGCATGAGTGATTCTGCCTAGGAGCTGGGAGACATGTGAGCTGAGAAAGTGGCTGATTCGCACGAGGCCTTCTTCCTATCCACTGAATCCTCTCTTCCATAAAGGCAATTGTTTCTTTTTCAAATTTGCTATATATTTTAGATCCTAATACTTTTACTGCACTCTTAGAGTCAAGCATTTAGAAGAGTTCTTTTGGCAGAGACCTGGAAGAACAGGAGAGTTATATGTACTGAGTTAAGAGCCATCTCACCTTTAGGGGGAAAAAAGGGTGAGATGACCATCAGAAGATGTCACTGGAGGTCCAGAAATAAATGAATAAATAGCCAAGGAGACAATGATAGTACCTAACTCGTGAAGTATTAGTTTAAGAGTTGAAAGGATAATAGATATAAAGCTCTTAAAACAGAGACTGGCAAACAGCTGCACTAAATAATGTTATCATTGTTGTTAACTATACTGTTGTTAAAAATAAACAAAACAATGCTTTAGTTTGTTCTTAACACACTGTGGTAGAGGGCTAGGGATGTAGCTCCACAGTATAGAGTGCTTGCCTGGTATGTGCAAGGCCTGGGTTTGATCCCCTGCACAAGAAAAGAAAAGAAGGAAAAGGAAAAGGGAAAGGAAAAGGAAGGGAAAGGAAAGAAAAGGAAAGGAAAGAGGTTTCCCTCAGGACACAACACTGTATTTCATGACACCTCCTACTACATTTTCATTTAAAACTAATCATTATGGGTTCAATCCCAGCACCACACTTTGATCTAATCATTGATCAGTGAACTTGTGTCACTACTCAACACTGCTGTTGTAGCATGAAGGCAGCCACAAGCAATACAAAAACAAGCATGACTATTTTCCAATAAAACTTTATTTGCAAAAACAGGCAACAGGCCAAGTTAAGCCCAAGGGCTAGTTTGCCAACCCAATCTAACTCAGATATACTGAGCAGCCCTATGGATGTACCACACACTGCACTGGAAGAACAAGACTAAATCAGACATAATCCCTGCCCTCAAGAACTAATACAGTACACCTCAAGCCTCTTACCTTGCTCACTGGGAATGTAGGTCTCATCATAATCTTCCTCCAGAACCAGCTGGTCTCCTATGCGGATGGGTCGTACGGCCATGATTGGTCTGGGCTCAAACACCTAGATCCCAGAGATCACCACCCAGAGAGAAAATCAGTGAATCACTTGGAAGGGGAAAGTCAGAGCTGGGTCACAGAGCATCTGGGTCAAAGTAGATCCTGCAAGCCAACGTGGCCCAGGACTCTGCAGGCACCAGGGATAATAGAGGGTGGGACCGACGGCTCAGAACTCAGGCCTCACAGGCTCTGTGCCTGGGAGAGTTCCCCGAGACGCACCTTCCAGAGGCTGCTGAATGCTCGAGGAGCTATGAAAGGGATCTGCAAGCCTGGCTTCTACAGAGTTTAACCGTGTGTCCCCCAAAGAGGAGAAAGAGTTACAGTATAGGACCCCCACACAAAACCCCGGTGACACCTAAAGAACACACTCACATACTGGCACACAGCCACACAGACACATCCAACAACACCCTCAGGGAGCTTGTAATCCAGGGGAAGGAGCACATGCAACTTCAGCAGTAACAGAAGCAGAAGGATGAGAAAGGCATACTAGACAGGTCAGGTGTGACAGCATGTGTCCTGGAGTGCACGCAGGGGCTGGGTGGGAAGTCAGCTTAGGGGCTGGTCCCAGAGAACCTTGGAGACCATGCTAAAGAGCTCCGACCCTGCCCTGCAGCAAAGGGGCAGCCCTGGGGGATTTGGGGAAAGAAAGGGGTGGCCTTTTAAGACAAGAACTCTGGTAGGACTGGCATGGCTGGAGTAGAGAAACGAGAAACTGGTGTCAGAAAACCCACTTGAGAGCCGGGCGTGGTGGCGCACGCTTGTAATCCCAGTACTTGGGAGGCTGAGATAGGAGGATCGCAGGTTCGCAGCCAGCCTCAGCTACTTACTGAGGCCCTCCACAACTTAGTGAGACCCTGTTTCAAAATAAAGAACAAAAAATAGGGCTGGGGGTGTAGGTCAGAGGTAGAATGCCCCTGGGTTCAATCCCCAGTACCGCAAAAAAAAAAAAAAAGAAAGAAAACCCACTTGAGAAGGCTACCACCTACATGCAAGACAATGAGGGCTTAAACTAGGACAGAAGCAGCGGGGATGGGAAAGGGACAGACATAATGAACACAGCGGCGTTAGGCTAACAGGACCAGGATGTGAGAGGAAAGAGTGGAAAGGAGCCATAATGGACAGAACTGTGTCCCTCCAAAATTAAAATGTCAGCCCTGACCTGCAATATGATTTTATGGGAGACAGGATAATTTAGGAGGCAATTAAGGTTAAATGAGGTCCTAAGGGTGGGGCCCTTGGCCTGATAGGATTAGTGTCCTTATAAGAGGGAGAAGCCGGGCATGGTGGCACACACTTGTAATCCCAGTACTTGGGAGGCTGAGACAAGAGGATCACAGGTTCAAAGCCAGCCTCAGCTACTTAGTGAGGCCCTCCACAATTTAGTGAGACCCTGTTTCAAAAATAAAGAATAAAAAATAGGGCTGGGGGTGTAGCTTGGAGGTAGAATGCCCCTAGGTTCAATCCCCAGTACCACAAAAATTAAAATAAAGTAATCCCAGTATTTGGGAGACTGAGACAGGAGGATCGCAGGTTTGCAGCCAGACTCAGCTACTTAGTGAGACCCTCCACAACTTAGTGAGACCCTGTTTCAAAAATAAAGAATAAAAAATAGGGCTGGGGGTGTAGCTTGGAGATAGAATGCCCCTGGGTTCAATCCCCAGTACTGTAAAAAATAAAAGTAATCCCAGTACTTGGGAGGCTGAAACCTCCCAAGGATCCGGGATTGTGGCCAGTCTCAGCTATTTAGCGAGGCCCTCCACAACTTAGTGAGACCCTGTTTCAAAAATAAAGAATAAAGCCGGGCGTGGTGGCGCACGCTTGTAATCCCAGTACTTTGGGAGGCGGAGACCAGAGGATCCGGGTTCACAGCCAGCCTCAGCTCTCTCTCTCTCTCTCTCTCCCTGTCTCTCTCTCTCTCTACTTAGTGAGGCCCTCCACAACTTCGTGAGACCCAGTTTAAAAATAAAGTATAAAAAATAGGGCCGGGGGTATAGCGTGGAGGTAGAACACCCCTGGGTTCAATCCCTAGTACCGCAAAAAAAGAAAGAAAGAAACAATAAAAAATAGGGCTAGGGGTGTAGCTCAGAGGTAGATTGCCCCTGGGTTCAATCCCCAGTACTGCAAAAAAAAAAAAAAAAAATGAAGAGGGAGAGAAATCAGAGCTCTCTCTTCCTCTACCAAGTGAAGACACAGTAGAAGGTGGCCATAAACAAGGTCTTGGACTCTAGCCTCCAGAACTGGGAGGAAACAGATTTCTGCTATTTAAGCGCCCTGTCTACAATATTGTTGTGGCAGCCCAAGCTAAGGGTGACCTGAGTCCAACTTGAATCCAAGGTTTCTGTGGTGCCAGATTCTTTCCTGCCCCTAGTCATACTACCACCTCAGGACCCTCAGGTCCCGCGAAGTTTCCCCCAGGACAGCTCCCATGCCGAAGCCTGATAAGCAAAGAAAATGTGCCACAGAACAGCTGCTGTGGGCAGCCCTGCTCAGAACCCTCCACCTGAGGAGGAACCAGCTGCACCAGGTGTGACTGACCAACAGGAGTCTGGCCAAGCAGGACCTGCCCCCCTCAGAAGTCGTCACAACTCCCCCTGGAACAGCAGGCATAAAATGGCTTCGACCAGAAGGACCATGCATCGGAAAGGCCAAGGCCTGGCCTGCGGTGAGTGTTCAGGAGGTGGCTGGGCCTGGTAACTCTGAATGGATCCCAGGTCTCTACACGTGGACCCTGGACAAGTGACAAAGGACCCATTAAAGCCCGTCAGAGTGCCCCCTGCCGCCACGACAGCCGCGAAGAGGGCAGCAGAGGGGCCCTGCCCTAGGACTCAGAGATCAGGCTATTTGTCGGACCACCCGACCCTAGGGGAGCCAGACTGCCCCACAACCCTCATTCCCTCCGTGCTGCTCCAAGCACGAAGAGAACGCCCCAAAAAAAGAATTCCTCTGTGTGGTACATAAGATGGGAGTGGAAACCTGCTTCTTCCCTGAGATCCCAAAACCCTAATGCTCATGCCTCTATACGCAAACGAGGAGGGCCTGACCGCTGCCCGCTCTAAAAAGCAGAACAGAAATGGACCAGGAACCAGGGTAGCAGATGGGGCCCACTGCCTGGTGGCTTATGGAGTCCTGAATCGCTAATCCTCTTAGTTAGGGAGAAGAGAAGAGAAGAAAAAGAAAAGGAAAGGGAGGACTCCACAGTGGCTGAACATCAGGCTGAACAAGCACTTACCAAGCACAGCTCTACACAAGACACTGACTACTATCTCACAGAATCCAAGAAATTCTGTGTTTGACAAATGTTACCCATCTTTACATATGTATACGTCCCACCTCTAAGAATCAAAAGACATGTACAACCTCTGTCCTTATGGCAAAAGGCCTAATTGGCTATGTATGTAATGATATGTATTTAACTACTTAAGGACCAGGGAGAACATAGAAAATCTGAATTCATGGATCATCCAAATTTCAGACAAATCTTCTGCCAGAAAAAAAAAATTATGGGTAGGTTATATTCTACCTTCTTTCCTTGGCTTTCCTAGCTTCAGAAAAGAAGTGGGCAAAGACAGGATCAAAGGGGCAAGGAGTCACAGAAAAGAGGAGTGTACAAAGAGAAATCACGTTTCTTTAATGGCTGGTAGAGATTATTTACTAGTTCAGGAAAGGTTTGTTGAGCACCTATCAAGTTAATTTATCTATAGGAACTAGAGGTGCAATGGTGATTAAATACAGACTTCAGTGGCACATACCTATAATCCCAGCTGCTCAGAAAGCTGAGGCAGGAGGATCACGAGTTCAAGGTCAGCTTGGGCAACTCAGTGAAACCAGGTCTCAAAATAAAATTGTTAAAAGTGGCGAGGGATGTACCTCAGCAGCAGAGCACTTGCCTAACATGCGCGAGACCCTGGCTGCAATCCCCCAGTGTGGGGGAAAGAGTAAGATTCAGCTGTCACTCCCCTGAGTCTAGTGGATGTTTGACCAAACAAACAGTCCCGGATGAAAGTATAATTACAAATGGGGTCAACGGTGCTGAAGAAATGAGCCTGATCAGATGGTTCCTACGCTGAGAACTGAAAGATGAGTCAGTATCCCCCAGACAGAGAGAGAAGGAAACACGATCTGATGGCAGAAGAGCCCTGCAAAGGCCCTTCTACAGGAAGCACCCAGGCGCGAGGCAGCACCGCTGTCCATGATGCTGGGCGCTGGGCAGAGGGCTCAGGAGCTGGGCTGTGCTGCGCCAGACTCTGGCTCCAAGGAGTTGGGCCATGCTGAGGACTCGGCCGTTGTCCTGAGGAAACTGGGAGCCGGGAAAGGGTATTTCTAGACACACATCTTGAAAAAATGACTCTAGCAGTCACTGGGCGTACTGACTGGAATAGAGGCCAGCTTGAAAGGAAGAAAACGGCCGGGCATGGTGGCGCACGCTTGTAATCCCAGTTCTCTCTCTCTCTCTCTCTCTCTCTCTCTCGCTCTCTCTCTTTCTCTCCCTGTCTCTCTGTCTCTCTCTCTCTGTCTCTCTCTCTCTCTCTCTCTCTCTCTCCCTGTCTCTCTCTCTCTCTCTACTTAGTGAGGCCCTCCGCAACTTCGTGAGACCCGGTTTCAAAATAAAGTATAAAAAAATAGGGCCGGAGGCGTAGCGCGGAGGTAGAACGCCCCTGCCTTCAATCCCCGGTACCGCAAAAAAAAAAAAAAAAAAAAGAAAGGAAGAAAACCAGAACAGCTGGGGAAGATGAGGCACAACCCCGTGAGCTGGTCTAGGTGAGGGACAGGGACAACCTGGGCTAGTGTGGTAACAGAGAGCATGAGGAGTCTAAGAAGGAGCCCTTAGAGCTCCTATAGCAAACAAATGTCACATGTCCTGAGACCTTCCCCGGGCCTGAGGCCGTGACGGATGTTCTGGTCAATCCTGGCACCTAGACATGGCTCAGACCCTCAACCCTGTGCCGCAGGCAGCAGTCCCAACAGGTCAGAGGGAACCTGATGGCATCTATAGCAGTCCCTCAGGCCTGAGTCCCACTATGAGCTACGGAGTTGTGGGGGAGGGTCACTCAACTGTCCTCACCCATCTCCTGTCAATCCCAGAATCCAGCAGAAAAGGAGTGGCCCACACATCCCCAGGAAGCCCTCCGCAGCAACCTCCTACCAACCCACACCATCTTAGTACTGGAGACACAGTCTTCATGTGTTCATAGGCATATCTCTTTCAATATTACCTTTTTCATAAGAATGTCTTCTGCTTCTTTTGTTAAACCCACAACTTCTGAGGGCCATGCCTCCTCCTCTTGATTTTCCAACCAAGCATGAAATAAGCATTAGCCACTGCTGTAAACCACTAACACAGAACCAAAGAATCCCAGGAGCTGGATATTCGCGTTGATCCAACTTCTCTTCTGATGCTAAACATTTCTCTCCGTGCCTTAAGTGACAGATGGCATACTGGTCCAAGTACCAACTTTGAGGACAGAAATCTAGGTTCAGATCCCAGCTCTCTCACTTGCTAGCTACATGACCTTAGGCAAGGCGCTTCACCTCTCTAAGCCTTGGTAGCCTCATGTGCACAATTCAATCATGGCAATCTATGTCAGAAGGCTGGCTGAGGGTGAATGAGACAATACTTGAAAAGTGCCTGGCACAGTTCCTGGTGTCTAGTAATGTTAAACTTAGTATTGCTGATGTTACTGTCATCAAAAATAAAAGTATCTTGGGCTGAGTTATACTCAGCAGTAGAGCGTGTGCTTAGCATGTATGAGGCCCTAGGTTCAATCTCTAGCACCATCAAAAAAAAAGAAAAAAAACTTTTAATAAAATAAAATAAAGCCGGGCGTGGTGGCATATGCTTGTAATCCCAGTACTTGGGAGGCTGAGACCAGAGGATCCGGGTTCGCGTCCAGCCTCAGCTACTTAGTAGGCCCTCCACAACTTAGCGAGACCCTGTTGCAAAATAAAGAATAAAAAATAGGGCTGGGGGTGTAGCTCAGAGGTAGAATGCCCCTGGGTTCAATCCCCAGTACCACAAAAAAATAAATAAAATAATAAAAGTGTATCAAAGTTTTGTGAGAATTAAATAATTCAATGTAAAATGCTTAAAATATAGCAAGATCTCAACAAATGGCAGATGCCACTATTATTAGTAGTACTACTTACATAGTTAATGAACTTATTCTACACTGCTCCAGAAAACAGATCCAAGCCGGGCGTGGTGGCGCACGCTTGTAATCCCAGTACTTGGGAGGCTGAGACAGGAGGATCACAGGTTCGAAGCCAGCCTAGGCAACGTAGCAAGACCCTCCACAACTTAGTGAGACCCTGTTTCCAAATAAGAAATAAAATCGGGCTGGGGGTGTAGCTCAGAGGTAGAATGCCCCTAGGTTCAATCCCCAGTACCACAAAAAAAAAAAAAAAAG
>PVJS01064307.1:0-10253 GCA_004027185.1 Glis glis | reverse complement strand
CGCTGTTCATGGCCACCAGCCATTCTGGTGTTTGCACCCGGGACCCTCTTCCAGAGGTGGAGGCTCTTCTGGGATTTCAGCATCCTCCCTTTCCTCTTGGGCTGCATCATATGACCCTAAGTTGTCATTGGTGACGAGATCCTCTGTGTGCACCTCAGACCAGCTGTCTTCTGTGTGGACAGTCTCAGGAAAGGCAATTGTTTCCATTCTTGTCTTGTTTTGGCAGGGCTCCGTTCCTTCCTCCTCATCAGATAATAGAGCCACACCCCTTTTCAGTTGGACCTCCAGGTAGTATAATTGCATGATTCTCTCCTTTTTCTTAGGCTCTGAGGATATAAAGGACTTATTGACTGAATGCAATGAATATGGCTACGTGGAAAGGGGGAGAAAGACTCCCATTCCTCCAAATCCTGTTTGAGAGACATCTCAGATGGGTCACCAGTTGGAGCACAGTGCTTTAATTTATTGTTTTCAAGGAAAGAAAATTTTCAAATATAAAGAGGTAAAATGGCCATGAGAATATCCCTGTGTGTGGCCTGTGGAGTGGGAGTGGGTGTGTCTGTGATGTTTCAGAACACCTATATGGGAAATGAGGTGTAGTGTAGCTTGTGACATTTTATGAATGTTCTGACACATAGAGGATGAATATTTCTGGTGCTCGTAAAAGGGGATGCTGATGAGCATGTGCGTGTGTGTATATTAGGACAGTACACAGTGCAGATCTATGAAGGGCTGACAGCATGGTGGCTGAAGTGACATTTGGGTGAGCAGGTCTGTATATGGAAGTGTTTTCTCTTCAGGACGTGAGTTTTCTAGAGTTTGGTCTGGCACGCAGAGTTAAAACAGGTTATCTGTGTGAAGGGATGTGAAATATTTACGGGATTGGTGTATAAAGGGTGAATCTGAATGGTTATACGCTGACAGGAGGGTAAAAGATGGTACTATGTCATGTTACTAGAGACTGGGAAAAATGGAGAGAGATGTTTGTATGAAAGAATAAGTAAATGAAGCTAGAAAGGGGGCCATAGTTTCTATGAAAAGGGTAATGGGGTGAGCTTCAGCTTATATCCTTTTGAGGGCCAGTTTCTGATCAAATTCCTATATACCCCTCAGCGCTGTCCACTGCCTGACCTCCAGCTGCCCGAGTTCACATGGAGGTTTGTGCTGAGTAACTTTGTCCTATTCTTGAAGGCATGTCCCCTGTTTCTCCCTCCCAAGAGGCCTGTCATTGTCCCTCTGTCCTGAATCTTTCTCCTGTATTCCCAGGGACGGTGTTGGGCTAGCAGCCTACTCATACCCCCTGCCCAAGCTCAGCTCCTACCTTTGCATCTGCCTTACCCTTTTTATCAAAAATATTGAGTTTTTCTGGCGAAGAGACATAGGAGAAATATTCCGAGACACAGGAATTCTCTCCTGCTGCCGGATTACAGGGTGGCTCAGAAGCATGCTCTTGAATCTCCTGGATTTCTGGAGAATGAACAAAAACAAAACATTGAGGCATGGCATCCTCTGGGCTCTGCATCATTCAAAATCAGATCAGTTGAGTGGGTATTTTGTTTCAGGCATTGTTACCACCCTTGAAACTTCCTCTCACACCAATTAAGGTGACTTTCTCACTCAAAATAAAAGTAAACAATAATTATATTTTTTTTTTTTTTGTGTGTGTGTGTGTGTGTGTGTGTGTGTGTGTGTGTGGTGAATACCACTGGGATTGGGTATCTGGTATATGATATTTTTGGAGATGTTAATATAGAATACTGGAAATTCAACCATTGCCTAAAGAGGCTACACACTCAGTAAAGGTCTATTTATGTTCAATTACAGACTTAACAGTTTCCTAGCTCACCATTCGCACTTGGTTATATTTCCTCTATGTTTAGCTTAATTTTTTGAATAGATTCTTTTCATTATTGTTTATTTTCTATCATTTTTCTCTTAAAAGGTCTTACTTACCTTTATTTTTGTGTGGTTGTAACTGTTCTTTACCTTCAACACAACACTTTGTCTTGTCATTAGGTCTCTGTGATTGCTATGGAAAAGTTTGCTGTTTGGCAAATTATTATTTACAAGTTATTCTGTGTTTCTCTATAGTCTTTGTATCGGGGCTCTAAATATTTGTTATAGTGTACTTAGGTGTGAATTTACTTTGCCAATCTTACGGTAAGTTTATGATGTTACCCAATTGTTATTTATTTATTTATTTATTGTACTAGGGCTTGAAGCCAGGGGCATTCTACCTCTGACCTACACACACCCAGCCCTTTTTATATTTTTATTTTGAAACAGGGTCTCGCTAAATTGCCACATGCAGGCCTTGAATTTGTGATCCTCCGATCTCAGCCTCCCAATTCTATGTATGTATGCATATATGTATGTATTTTTGTGGTACTGAGGATTGAACCCAGGGCCTCTGCATGCTAGGGAAGCATTCTACGACTTTAGCTACATCCCTAGCCAATGTTTCTGAATTCTAAGAATTTATGTTCTTGCCTTAATTCTCAACAATTCTCAGAGATTTCTTTGATAATCTCTGTCCTTTTTCTATGTTTCAGAAACCCCAGTTTTTATGCATCATACTTTCACATTTTATCCTCATTTATTTTAATCTCTCATATTTTCAATGTTTATCTCAATTATTTATATTGTAAGTAATTCAACTTGACCATACAGCTCATTAATTCTCTCTTCATTTATGTCTCATTCATTGTTTAAACTACCCACATTTTCATTTCAAAGAAATGATAAATGTTTGAGTAGATATGCTTACCCTAATTTGAACATTATACAGTGTATATGTATATCAAAACATCACATGATACTTCATAAATATGTAGATTTTTATATGCCACTTAAAAAATAAACATGAAACTAAAAAATTTAAATCAAAGGAATAAAAAGAGTAAGGAGTTGTACTGCCAACCACACAAGCTGATTTCCTGGAACTGTTATCTAGCCTTCAGGTCCAGAAATAAACAATCCCAGTTAGCATCTTGTTTGAAATTATATGACACGGGTATTGCTGTGGAAAGATCTGTCTTAGCCGGGCGTGGTGGCGCATGCTTGTAATCCCAGTACTTTGGGAGGTGGAGACCGGAGGATCCGGGTTTGCGGCCAGCCTCAGCTCTCTCTTCTCTCTCTCTCTCTCTCGCTCTCTCTCTCCCTGTCTCTCTCTCTCTTTCTCTCTCTCTCTCTCTCTCTCTCTCTCTCTTTAGTGAGGCCCTCCGCAACTTCGTGAGACCCGGTTTCAAAATAAAGTATAAAAAATAGGGCCGGGGGTGTAGCGTGGAGGTAGAACACCCCTGGGTTCTATCCCCGGTACCGCAAAAAAAAAAAGAGCTGTATTTTCCTTCTTTGGGCCACTTGCTGGCCTCTATTTATTTTTGTGTTGGTTGAATTCTCATTGATGTGAGTGGTAAGCACTGGTCAAATACTTTTCCTTCATCTGAGTCTGTCATTTCTCTCAGTGTTCCAATAGTAAACAGAGAAGAATTGAAGGAATGATTTCATTTCTGAAGTATGTGGTGCACACAGTAGGCCTGGGGTGTTTGCACCAAGTCAGTCATAAAACAAAATAAAATAGGATAAAGTAAAATAAAATTTCTAGGATCATATTCTTTATTTCTGAAACCTCTGATTACTAATGTTCTTTCTTGATAGTATTTTGATTGTTTTTTCATTTCTAAGAGTTTTAAGCATGCTTATTTAACATATCTACAAAATTTGAATTTGCCTTTTTCCAAGTTAAAACATGTTATTTGTTGTTTTTGAAGAATTCTCTTTATAGTTATGTATTTTGTAGTTTTGGGTTGTTAACTCATCATCAACAAATCATTAACTATAGGATGCTCTTAAGGATAGTTTACTGACAGTTCACAAGTTCTACATTTTCCACTGCCAGATATTACTGGGGTGCCACTAGATATGGTTAAATTTTTTGTTCTTGTCTTTTAGGCTTGACTGACAATACAGAAACTGTGGATACTGTGCTTATTAATTCTACCATCTCACCCTGATATATGACATTTTTGCCTGGAAATGTATCCACAGAATTACTCCCTTCCATCACAAAGAATGAGAAGATATTTATGATGAGGTCTTGTTAATGGGCCAGGGATAGTGATGATACTCCAACAAAGGGGAGGGGTGGGGAAGATTAGGACTGTGTTCCAACTACACTTACCAATTTGGGACTGAGTATGCTAAGCTGTGTTTCTTTGGGTACGCTCAGATTTTCACTGTATTGATCTAGATTTCACTTTTGTATCTTCTCCTTACCATCACAAGGAATAGCATAGAAATAGAAGTTGCAGGTGAAGTATTTTGATTCACACAATGGTTCTTTTGCCTTCTGGGTATTGGCCACTATATTGTCTTCCAAAGATTTCCCAGGTTGTAGACCATATACCTGAGATTCTGGAATTCCTAGAAAATGAACCAAAGATCAGAGGGACATAGCAGAAGTTTAGTTCATTCACTTGTTCAGAAACAAATATTCTGAATATCATGTGCTTAGCTCTAAGTTAGATATGGCCCATGACCTCATAGGTTTGGATGTATACCATATTATTATCAGGTGTTAGAATTTGTACTGGACTTCTTTCATTTGGATTGGACTACATGCCATCCTCAAACTGTATTCCTTATTAGTGTCATAATTCATATTGACTTCCACTATTTTGCCAGGATTTTCTTCTGAATAACTGCTCACATTAAGCCTAGAGGTTTTCAAGTTGTCAGTACTTTCACACCTCCCTGACAATCCAACATGCTCGCTCCTGGATCCTACAGACATACTGAACATACTAATCTTTGATAATACTCTTATCCCCCAGTCACTTTTCCACCATTTCCTGAGCAAGAACCAGTCCACCACTGGTCTCCCTGGACTTGCTCCATTCCTCTCATGCGGTTACCCTTGGGAATTTCTTGCTTGTATTTCTTATCATATTAAAACTATGCAGAGGAGCATTTTGAGTTTCTTTTTGAACTGAGCATCCTAATACAAACTCATGGGCAGAACTGTGCAGCTCATCTCTGGAATATACGTAGAATCTAGCTTCCCTTCTGTACCTTGTTCAATAGTCTCTCCATACCTGCTCCAGGGAGCTTATTTTGCTGTGAAACACAGGAAAAGTACTCTGAGGAAGAGGGAGAAGGACTCTCTGGTTTCAGGTCTTGGGGTGGGTCTATTACATGGTGTTCAGACTCCGAATCATCTTGATCTGATTTTGATTGACCTGAAAAGTTAAATGGAAATAAGAGATGTATTTCTTGCTCGGTGTTAAACAAGAGTCTACTTTGTGTCATGTTCAGTGAAATGTATGGCTTCTATCCTTATGTATAACATAAACTAGTTCCTACTTCTACAAATTTTAAATGTAGAGTAATAATTTTGTCAAAACATGTATGGATTACTATATTTGTACATGCATCATTTTAAAATGGGGCAGACACTGCTAACAATCTCCTTTAAACCTGAGCATACTTTTATATTTATTAAGGTCCCTTGTAGTTAGCAACTGGAAGAGTCATGCGCAACTTCCAGGTGTGGTCACACAAACATCTGTACTTCTCCATGCTCTCTCCTTTTCCAGCTGACTGGCATGTTGATAACCCAAGGTCTTTTTGAAATACTATCTTCTCTACAAGGGGCCATCAAAAAACAGAGAAGCCTTAAACTTTTGTGGAAATACCATATTATCCTCAGAAATAGGAGCCATGATTTGGAATGTTGGAATTGGCTCTGTTTTGTCCCCCTCCCTTCACTGAACAATGGACCTCCCTCATAATAGTTATTTGTTTACTGTTACTCTCCATGGTAACCACAACTATATAATTTTTCATTTTTCTATAAAGAACCATATCTTATCTCCTCAATAGGGCCATTATCGTTAAATAGTGTTGTGTGTGTGTGTGTGTGTGTGTGTGTGTGTGTGTATGTCCTTTTTTTCTTTACATTTCACATAAGAGCCATAGTTTTGAAGTTTTCAAACCTTTTTGCAATGTTTCCCTCATTTAGATAAGACACATTTTCTTCTTCGTTAAAAGGAAACTGTGATTAGAAACCTTAAGTTGTGTGTGCGTGTGCGTGTGTGTGTGTGTATGTGGTACTTGGGACCGAACCCAGTAGCATTCTATCCTTTAGCTACACCCTTTTAATTTTTTGTTTTTAAACAGGGTGGCCCCTTTAATTTTTTGTTTTGAAACATGGTCTCACGAGGTTGCTGAGAGTCTAGCTACATTGCTGAGGCTCTCCTAGAACCTGTGATTCTCCTGTCTCAACTCCCAATAACTGGCATTAAAGGCATGGCCCACCACATATGGCAACATCACTTCCCCAATACCCATAAGAAGACATCAAATGAAAGAAAAATTAGACTAACCAACCACTATGTTGGTTATCTGCACTCATCACTTGGTGCAGACAGTCTGAGTCCTGAGCCAGACAAGACCTGGATGATTTGAATCTTCTCTTTAGTCTCCGGTTTCCTTCCTCAGGAAGACCGGAACAGTGTACACATGTGCATCCCTCTCTCCCTCCTTCCCTCCTCCAGTCACTTCCCTTCTCACTTTTTATCTCTCTCTCCTCATTGTCTCCACCACAAACTAGAAATCCTCTCTCATCCCCTTTTAGAAGGCAATTCCTGGTTGCCTGGGGTCCAGAGGATGTGCCAACACAAACCTTTCGGTTTCTTTGCAGGCTGGGGGTCGCACTGGCTCTCCAGATGTGTCATCTTTTGTTTCTGCTTCATGGTTCAACTCTTTGGAGAGTTACTCAAATCAGATGACTTTCTCTCTGAAACTCTATTCTCAGAGATGTAGGTAATGATGGCAAAGAATTAAAATCACTTTCAAATATGACAAATAGTATGAGAAGCTGTGTGTTCACCAAGACGCTGTCCTGACCAGTGCTCAGGACATCTGAGTTGTGCTGAGACCAGTTATCGCTAAGGCCGCAGCAGTACATTATGACCTATCGATGACATCAGCACCATCTAGGGACCCAGCCAATATTGGCAGTACTGCAGAACCCATGACTTAAAGTGATACCATTTGCCAGGCGTGGTGGTGCACGCTTGTAATCCCAGTACTTTGGGAGGCAGAGACCGGAGGATCCAGTTCGCGGCCAGCCTCAGCTCTCTCTTTCTCTCTCTCTCTCTCTCTCTCTCTCTCTCTCTCTCTACTTAGTGAGGCCCTCCGCAACTTTGTGAGACTCGGTTTCAAAATAAAGTATAAAAAATAGGGCCGGGGGTGTAGTTCGGAGGTAGAACGCCCCTGGGTTCAATCCCCGGTACCGCAAAAAAAAAAAAGAATAAGTAAATTATGGTAGAAGAATACTATAGAATTTATCTCCAAGGAAAGAGACCAAGATGAGTAAAATATGCCATGGCGAGAAGCATCAGGAAGGGACTGGTGATCAGGGATAAAAAAGAAAATGTAACTCCACAAAACAATCATCAGTGGCTTCTTGAACTGGGTAGTATATAGTACTGAGGTTATTACCTCAATAATCTATACTTTTTAAACAGGACAAGAAAAGAATAATCTCACCCCACCCCAAGGTATAAATGAGTCCAATTAGGTCTAGATCTGAGGGAATGGGTTATTTTTATTGCATTAACTTCCTAGTACCTCTATAAAAAGTTACAACTTTATGGCTTCAAATGCAAATTTGTTATCTCATAGCTCTTGAAGTCCTAAGTCCAGTGTGGGCTTTAGGCCTCAGGGAAGGTGTCCGCAGGACTATTCCTGTCTGGAAGCTCTACTTGTCCTTTCTGTTTCCAGGTTCCAGAGCTGCCTGCAAATTAACTCTGGGTTGCTGCTTTCTTCATCTTCAGAAGGCATCACTTGGAGGAGGTCATCAATGGAAGCCCCTGGCCCCAGTGCTAGCTTTTGTAATTTTTTCCTAATGTCTGGAGCTGACTGAGTGATGAACTTACCTTTGAGAATGATCTTTCCTTCCAAAGACCCTGGTCCATGGAGGTGTGTTTGATAAGAGCCCCTCGGAGTCGCTCAAGGAAAGCTGTAGGGTTCTCATTAGGTGCCTGATCTGTGGTGGCTAACTTAGTATAATTCATGGGCTTGGCCCTGCTGTTCCTTAATCCTTCTGAAGGCAGGCAAGAAAGTGGTCTCTTGACCATATTCCGAGGCTTTCATTATAATCTCATTTAGGATCTGTCGTGGAGACAGCTGTTGCCTCGATAGGATATTTGGAACTTATTAAGTGCATATGGTCCCCAAATTCCTTTGCAGCCTCAGTAATCTTTTGTCTTTCTGACTCTGATAGGGTCTGTCCTAGAATGATGTTTATGTCCTTCCAAGTTAAATTTCAAAAGCCTGGACTAGGTGCTGGAAGGCTTCTATATATCGATCTGGGTCATCAGAATTTTCTGAGATCTTGCTTAATTTGCTTTAGACCTTTTAGAGAGAAGGGGACTTGCACCCACGTGGATCCAAATTCTCCACCCACCTCCTGTAAGGGACATACCTTAGATGGCAGTGGTGGTCACCCTGGATATGGGGGACTAGGGTCTGGAAGTGGAAGTGAAAGGTAGGGCGCTCTAGAGGCCTCTGGGTTGTTTGAACCTTTGGAGGGTACTAAGGAATTGGCCAGTTCCTCTGAGGGAGCCTCCAAAGCAGGGAGATCTCCTTATTACAGGACGGACTGTCCCTGTAAGGCCATAGGGACAGGGTTAACTTTGCATCCTCACCAAAGGTGTGGCCATTTTCTTAAAGAAGGGTTGGATATAAGGGACCTCCCTCCTGCTTTGTTCACCTCAGAGGGGGCCTGTGAAGAAAGCTCTATCTTCTATCTTGTCCCTGGGCTTTTAGCCAAGAGCCATCTTCAAGGACATAGCCGGGCTCCTGCCTCAGTTTTATTCCAGATGATTAGTAATCATCCAGAATATGATAATCCTACTACATAAATTACAATGAATAACAAGGCATATTCCTGAATTAAATCATTTTGCCAATTTGTAAATTTAAATTACATTAATTAACAAACCTCTGTTGATTCTAAAAATAACTGTTGATTTAAAAAAATACTGCAATACTCCAGGAAGTCATTATTATTCACAATTCCCACTTAGTGGCAAAACTGTAAAATTATCTTTTCCTCCACTCCTTGTATTTTTACTGAGTGTCAATTTAAGAAAATAAGGGGGGGGGTCAGGGAGTCCTGAGGGCACAGTCCCAAATCCTCCTGAGGCAATGAGTCTCAGGAGACCCTGCAATGCCTTCCATGCCTTGCTACACAAGTCCCGGTCCTGTACAATGAACTCTTAAATCCAAGACCATGGCAAAACATCTGAAGTTTGTTGCAAGGATTATGACAGGAACATGGGAGGTGCACACAGGACCCTAAACAGAATTCTCACCATGGATGGGCTCACTGAGGATATTAAGTGAGACAAAGATACTAAGATAGATGCAGGATCTGGAGTGTTGAGGCCAGTCTTGGCAACTTAGCTAGACTTTGTCTTAAAATAAAAATAGAAAGGGCTGGGGATGTAGCTCAGTGGTAGAGCCCCCCTGGGTTCAATCCCCAGGATGGGAAACAACAAAAACAACAATGTCTGAGAGGTGAAGATATTTTTCAAAATGTAGTGGAATAGATAATTTCCTACCCAATATTATGAACCCCAGTGCAAAATCTTGTTGGAAAAGCATATGGTACTTTTTATTGAACAACCCCCCACCACAGTATATATACTGTTGGGTAAAAAGGAGAGTATGGTTTGTTTGTTTTGGTGCTGAGGATTGAACCCAGGGGCATTCTACCTCCGAACCACACCAATGACCCATTTTATTTTCTATTTGGAAACAGGGCCTCGCTAAATTGCTGAGGCTGGCAGTGAACCTGCCATCCTCCTATCTCTGGTTCCCAAGTACTGAGATTACAGGCATGTGCCACTACACCCCTCTTGGTACCTATGTATGTAGTTGGAATAAATTCTGCTGCTAAAAGACAGAAGGAATAAGATACAGTGTATGCCTGTCTTTATTAGGGGCACGTGTATGGGAACAAAATCTGATAAAAATTCCCTCTCTTTTGGGTCAGTGCTTCTTTTTGCACAATAATTCCAAAGAAAATTACTGCCACTGGGCTTGAAGGTAGCGCTCCCGGAATTCCAAGGCAGGTGGGCTCTCTGGGAAAGCTCCGGGCTGGGGAAGTGTCGGTGGCCCTAGCCTGCGGGATCACGGTCTTCCTCGAAAGCTTGAGGTTTGGCGTGGTGACACCAGGAGCTCCT
>PVJS01064306.1:0-10268 GCA_004027185.1 Glis glis | reverse complement strand
TTCGCGGCCAGCCTCAGCTCTCTCTCTCTCTCTCTCTCTCTCTCTCTCTCTCTCACTGTTTCTCCATCTCTCTCTCTACCTAGTGAGGCCCTCCGCAACTTCGTGAGACCCAGTTTCAAAATAAAGTATAAAAAAATAGGGCCAGGGGGTGTAGCGCAGAGGTAGAACGCCCCTAGGTTCAATCCCCGGTACCGCAAAAAAAACCAAAAACAAACAAACAAACAAACAACAACAACAAAAAACCCAGTGGATATACAGCGCCAGTCCTTTCAGGTGAAAAAAACTGGCATCTTCTGGTCCATCATAACAGGGATAGAGAAAAAGCATTTGCCAGAGGAATAACAGGGTAGCAGAGGCGAGGGAATACACTGACTTGCTCCAGGAATGAAACGACACCTGAAGCAGTGGGTAGATTTGGAAGAACCACCTGGTTAAGTTTAAAGGAAATCATTTTCATTTTCTAAGATCTATCCTCTGTTCAGACCAAATAGGTGAGCTGAAAGAAGTGGCAAGAATCACCATCCATGCATCCTGTAGGTGGCATTAACCTCTGCATTCTCTCTATGTGAGATTGTTTCTGATCTACCCCCCACCCCACTATGTTGCCCAGGCTGCTTCACACTCCTGGGCTCAAGCTGTCCTCCTGCCTCAGCCTCCCAGTAGCTGGGACTATAGGCACACCACTTCACCCGACTCGCAGTGGTAGAGAACAGTAGTTCTAGTGGCTGATGTTTGGCTTTTGTTATCCACTAGGCCTCATTTTGTGGATCAAGGAACCAATGTGGAGATTTGCATTTGTGATGTCTATTCCAATTATGCATTCTCAGACTGGGCAAATACCCTGGGGATGGGTTTAAAAGCAACTGGGCCCACTGAGATCTGAGATGTACCCAAACCCAAACTCTACTAATAACCTGATACTAGCTAGGCATGGTGGCGCGTGCCTGTAATCTCAGTTCTTGGGAGGCTGAGACAAGAAGATCAAAGGTTCAAGACCAGTCTCAGCAATTTAGTGAGGCCCTTAGCAACTTAGTGAGATCCTGTTTCAAAATAAACTAAGGCTGGAAGTATAACTCAGAGGTAGAATGCCCCTGGGTTCAATCACCAGTACCACACAACCACACACACACACACACACACACACACTAATAATAATAATAATAATAATAATAATAATAATCTGACACCCCCATAACCCCCATTTTGACTAATAGACTACTATGGTATTTTAGGTCTCCAAGAATGGTCAGTTCACAGTCAGTAATCTATTTAAAAATCTAGTTATAGGCCGGGCATAGTGGTGCACGCTTGTAATCCCAGTACTTGGGAGGCGGAGACCGGAGGATCCGGGTTCGTGGCCAACCTCAGCAACTCGGTGAAGCCCTCCGCAACTTTGCGAGACCTGGTTTCAAAATAAAGTATAAAAAAATAGGGCTAGGGGTGTAGCTGGGAGGCAAAACCCCCCTGGGTTCAATCCCTGGTACCGCAAAAAAAAAAAAAAAATCTAGTTATAGGCCGGGCATGGTGGCGCACGCTTGTAATCCCAGTACTTCGGAGGCTGAGACAGGAGGATCACAGGTTCACAGCCAGCCTCAGCTACTTAGTGAGGCCCTCCACAACTTAGTGAGACCCTGTTTCAAAATAAAGAATAAAAAATAGGGCTGGGGTTGTAGTTTGGAGGTAGAATGCCCCTGAGTTCAATCCCCGGTACCGCAAAAAAAAATTTTTTTAATTAAAAAATTTTTAAAAAATCTAGTTATTTCTCTTAGCCAATCCACTACCGCCCTGGTAAATGCTGGGAGAAAGATTGAAGTATAAATTTTATAGGGAGTAGCAGGTCCTTCTGTAATCCTTTATCCACAGGGCTCTGGGTCTTTGAACTGGCTCAACTCTGGGAAGTCGCCGAGGAGCCACAATTGCACATTGTGACTGAAGCCAGACCTGTTTCCCTGAGCTGGAGCTGTTCCTCTGATTCCAATCAAGTGAGCCTTTGAAGCCTGTCTCCACTGTGAGGCACCAGCCTGCTCGCTTTTTCAGCCCTCCAGTAGCTGTTTTCCTCAGACACTTAGATTTTCACCCAGGCATGGAAACTTCCAGAATCAGCCCAGGATTTGAGAGGCACGCATACTCAGACTTGGAGCTCCCTCTCTCTTTTCTAGGATCCCCACCCTCCTTACTTTCTAGCTGCTCAGCACATCCCTAATTTTGTTTCTGACTCTACATGTCAATAAAACTCTAGCTTTCTGTGTAAAGTTCCAGCCTCTAGGTACTTCAGATTCAGGGATACTGTAAGGGTAAAAAGCCCGGTAAGCACATATTTTACCTAATGTAGTTTCCTTCTTTCAAATGCCAGAGCCCCCACCTGGCATGGTGGCACATTCCTGTAATCCCAGTACTTGGGAGGCTGAGACAGGAGGATCAAAAGTTTGAGACCAGCCTTGGTATAACTTAGCATGGTCCTCTTTCAAAATAAAAATAAATAAATAAAATAAAACTGGTAGTTCAGATATAGAACACACATGGGTTCAATCCCCAGTACTGCCTTCCCCCAAGAAGAGCTAAATCTCCAGTTTATGTCCTCTTTTGGCTGCCCTCCAATTTATAACTGTTACCTGCAGGAGAGTTCATTCTGTATGATGAATTGCATCATTACTAGAACTCTCCATGTTGTTTTTAGTAACTTTTCAATAATTTATAAGAAGTATTGTTGGGGCAACTGCCATGTATAATGTTTATCTTTTTTTTTTTTTTTTTGGTGGTACTAGGGATTGAACCCAGAGGCATTCTACCTCCTAGCTACACCCTCAGCCCATTTTATTTTTTATTTATTTATTGCGGTACTGGGAATGGAACCCAGGGGCATTCTACCTCTGAGCTACACCTCCAGCCCTATTTTTTTTTAATTTTGAAACAGGGTCTCACTAAGTTGCTAAGGACCTCACTAAGTTGCTGAGGCTGGATTTGAACCTGCAATCCTCCTGTTTCAGCCTCCCAAGTACTGGGATTACAGGCATGTGCCACCATGCTTGGGTTTTTATTTTTTATTTTGAGAAAGAGTCTTGCTAAATTGCTGAGGATAGTCTCGAACTTGAAATCCTCCTATCTCAGCCTCCCAAGTACTGGAATTACAGGTATGCACCACCACACCCATATATACTCCCAGCCCTTTTTATTTTTTTATTTGAAACAGGGTCTCGCTAGGTTACTGAGAGTCTGGCTAAATTGCTGAGGCTGTCCTTGAACCTGCGATCCTCCTATTTCAGCCTCCCAAGTATTGGGATCACAGGCATGTGCAACCATACCTGGCTATATTTCTAGTTTTGAGAGAGGGTCTCGCCACATTCCTCAGGCTGGCCTTGAAACTGAGATCCTCCTGTCTCCTCCTCCTGAGTAGCAGGGATCACAGATGTGTACCATCTCACCTGGTATATAATATTTATCTTGAAATAAATATTTCAGTATGTATGTATGTTTATTTGTTTTTGTTTTTTGCAGACTGAGCGTTGGGCCCAGGGCATGGCTAGGCAAGTACTCTACCACTGAGCGACATCCCCAGCCCCTTATATTTTCTTTTTTGTTGTATTTTTTTGTTTTTGTTTGGTTTGGTTTTGTTTGGTTTGGTGCTGGGGATTGAACCCAGAGGCATTCTACCTCCAAGCTATACCTCCAACCTGATTTTCTTATTTTGAAACAGGGTCTCACTAGGATGCTGAGAGCCTCACTAAATTGGTGAGGCTGGCTTTGAACCTGCGATCCTCCTGTCTCAGCCTCCCAAGTACCGGGATAACAAGCATGCGCCACCATGCCTGGCTCCCTTATATTTTCTAAAGGCTCACAAACACCAATGAAAGCAATATTTGAACATTTTACCCTTCTAAGTCAAAGCAAACAAGAATTACTGGTAAAGTTGCCTAATTGTTGGATTTCAGGCTAAAGATAAAGTCTATGATTCTTGTTCTTTTTTTTTTTTTTTTTTTTTTTGCGGTACTGGGGATTGAACCCAGGGGCATTCTACCTCCAAGCTATATCCCCAGCCCTATTTTTAAATTCTTTATTTTGAAACAGGGTCTCACTAAGTTGTGGAGGGCCTCACTAAGTAGCTGAGGCTGGCCATGAACCTGCGATCCTCCTGTCTCAGCCTCCCAAATACTGGGATTACAAGCGTACGCCACCATGCCCGGCTATGATTCTTGTTCTTATTGCAACATTGATTGGCTTCACAGGAAATGTGATAACTAAGGAGTAGAGGATTGAAAAGAATGATCTATCGCTATTACTGTATTTTAATATATGTCTTTAACTTTTCATAGTTTACCTTCAAATACTTCTATAGTGTACTTGTATACATTGTGTTTATACAGCACACAGTGTAGAGTGCAAGAATCTTACAACCGTAGGCTTCATTTTCTCTTCCCATTCTTTGCTTTCGTTGTCATGCATTTTACTTTACTTTTACTTTTTTTTCTTCTTCTGTGGTGCTGGGGATTGAACCCAGGGGCGTTCTACCTCCGAGATACACCCTCAGCCCTTTTTATTTTTTATTTTGAGACAGGGTCTCGCTAAATTGCTGAGAATCTCACTAAGTTTCTGAGGCTAGCCTCAAACCTGCAATCCTCCTGTCTCAGCCTCCTAAGTACTGGGATTACAGGTGTGTGCCACCATGCCCAGCTTTACATTTGCTTTTGTTTTAAACACCACAATGTATTGTTTTTCACTATAAATAGTAAATTATTTTTAAAGAGAATAAAGTGAGAAAAAGTCTTTTATATTTATTCATATATTTATTATTTCTAGTGCATTAAACTTATTCAAGTAAATCCTAATTTTCCTCTTTCTTTCTTTCTTTCTTTCTTTCTTTCTTTCTTTCTTTGATTGATACTGGAAGTTGAACCCAGGGGCATTCTACCTCTGAGCTATACTCCCAGTTCTATTTTATTTTTTATTTTGAAACAGGGTTTTGCTAAATTGCTGAGGAACCTTTGCCTTGAACCTGCAATCCTCCTGTCTCAGCCTCCCAAGTACTGGGATTATAGGTGTGCACCACCACATCTGGCTCATCTTTTATCATTTTCCTTCTGTTTGAAGAACTTCTTTTAACACAGTACAGGTCTGGTGGTGAGGAATTCTCTCAGCTTTTGTTTGCCTGCAAATAATCTTTATTTTTCCTTCAATTTTGGAAGATATTTTCATTGGGTATAGAATTTGGCATTGGTAATTTTTTTCCTATCAGTACTTTAGAGATATTGTCCCATTGACTTCTAGTTTGCATAGTGTTGTTTTCTTTTCTGGGGGGGTACTGGGGATTGAACCCAGGGGCATTCTACCTCCAAGATATTCTTTTATATTCTTTTATTTTATATTCTTTTTTTTTTGGCGGTACCGGGGATTGAACGCAGGGGTGTTTTACCTCCACGCTACACCCTCGGCCCTATTTTTTATGCTTTATTTTGAAACCGGGTCTCACGAAGTTGCGGAGGGCCTCACTAGGTAGAGAGAGAGAGAGAGAAAGGAAGAGAGAGAGAGCTGAGGCTGGCGGGGAATCCGGATCCTCCGGTCTCCGCCTCCCAAAGTACTGGGATTACAAGCGTGCGCCACCACGCCCGGCTTATTTTATATTCTTTATTTTGAAACAGGGCCTCACTAAGTAGCGAGGCTGGCTGCGAACCTGCGATCCTCCTGTCTCAGCCTCCCAAGTACTGAGATTACGAGCACGTGCCACCTTGCCCAGCTAGTTTGCATAGTTTTGAATGAGAAGTATACACTCTTCCTTACCTTAGGTCCTGTGTAGATTTCCCTCTTGCTTCTCTTAACAGGTAGTTGCATAACAATTTTTCAGTCAACAAAGGACCTCATACACAGTAGTCCCATAAGATTATATGGCCTAGTGATGTTGTACCCATCTTAGTTTAAGTACAGCCTATGATGTCTGCACAAAAATGAAGTCACCTAACAATGCGTTTCTCAAGATGTATTCCCATTCTTAAGCCATGCATAATTGTATTTCTTTTAACTGGTTTCCAGCACTTGTTCATTGTTTCTTCAAGTAGTTTTCTTAATGTTTATTCTGCTTGGATCTGCGGATTTATAGTTTTCAAAAAATTTAGAATATCTTCTACTATTATTTCTTCAAAATTGTTTGCCCTCTATTTTTTTCTTCTTATACTCCAATTTCACATATATTAGAACATTTGATTTTTGTTCCACAAGCCACTGATGCTCTGTTCATCTGTTCTTTTTTCTTGTTATTCTTTTTCCAATGCACTTTTCCTCTTGGATGGTTTATATTGTTCCGCTTTCAAGCCTCGCTGATCTTTTTGTTCTGCAGTATCCGATCTGCAGAATAATCCCTAACCAGAGTGTGTGTGTGCGCGCGCATGCTCACACAGTACTAGGGATCAAACCAGGGCCTTGCACGTGCTAGACAAGTACTTTGCCAGTGAGATATATACATAGCCCTTTCTATTTCTTATTTTGAAACATACAACAGGGTCTCACTAAATTGCCCAGGCTGGCCTCAAATTTGTTATCCTCCTTTCTCAGCCTCCCAAGTAGCTGGGATTACAGATTTGTACCACCATGCCCAGCTCCTCATCCAGCATATTTTTGTATACTTTTTTTTCATGTGTGTGTGTGTGGTACCCTATAGGGAACCCAGGGGAATTCTATCTCTAAATTACATCCCCAATCCTTTTTTATTTTGAAACAGGGTTTCATCAGGTTGGTGAGGGTCTTGCTAAATTGCTGAGGCTGGCCTCGAACCTGTGATCTTCTTGTCTCAGCCTCCTAAGTACTGGGATTACAGGCATGTGCCACCATACCTAGCTAAATACTGGTTTTGTTTTTGTTTTTGTTTTTATTTTTGGTACTGAGGCTTGTGATCTATAATCAGGATAAAAATCGATCTTTATAAACAGACACAGAAATGACAGATAGGATGGTACATATATATGATATGATAAAAATATACTGAATGGAATTAACAATATTAAAAGTATGTAATGTATATACTTTTATACATGTATATACAAAAGTATATAAAAGTATATAATAAGCATGGTGGCGCATGCTTATAATCCCAGTACTTGGGAGGCTGAGACCGGAGGATCTGGATTCACAGCCAGCCTCAGCTACTTAGTGAGGCCCTCGGAGACTTAGTGAGACCCTGTTTCAAAATAAAGAATAAAAAAAATAGGGCTGGGGGTGGAGCTTGGAGGTAGAATGCCCCTGAGTTCAATCCCCAGTGCCAAAAAAAAAAAAAGTATATAGCCACCGGGTGTGGTGGTGCATGCCTGTAATCCCAGTACTTGGGGGGGCTGAGACAGGAGGATCGCAGGTTCGAGGCCAACCTCAGCAATTTATTGACGCTTTCCACAACTTAGTGAGAACTTGTTTCAAAATAAAAAATAAAATATGCCGGGCGTGGTGGCGCACGCTTGTAATCCCAGTACTTTGGGAGGTGGAGACCAGAGGATCCGGGTTCGTGGCCAGCCTCAGCTCGCTCTCTCTCTCTCTCTCTCTCTCTACCTAGTGAGGCCCTCCGCAACTTCATGAGACCCGGTTTCAAAATAAAGTATAAAAAAAAAATAGGGCCGGGGGTGTAGTGCGGAGGTAAAATGCCCCTGGGTTTAATCCCCGGTACCGCAAAAAATAAATAAATAAATAAACAACAACAACAAAAAAATAGGGCTGAGGGTGTAGCTCAGAGGTAGAATGCCCCTAGATTCAATCCCTAGTAGTAAAACACACACACACACACACACACACACACACACACACACTCTCTCTCTCTCTCTCTGTTGGTGTTATTTTTTAAATAATTCTTTAAATGTTGAGCTTTGAATGGCATGTAATCAGTTTGATCCTCTTTAGGCTGCTCTAATGATTTGTTAGATTGTGTTTCAGATCAGCCTTTAATCTAAGCCAAATTTAGCTCTATTGTTAAGTCACTGCCCTTCTGAGAACTCTATCTAATGCCCTGTGTATTATGATGTCTTTCCATTCTAGCTTTGCACACAAAATAGTCCCAGCCCTAAGTGGGGTGTTGGAATTATTTGGCTGACTGTTTTCTAACACGTAGTCTCAAGTCGTTTCCTAAATGTGTGCACAGATCAGTACTCAGCCTATCCAGGGAGAACCCTCAATAGCTCTTCAAAGCTCTTTCTTTGTGCCCTGTCTCCTCTCTGATACTCACCCCACCAATTCTAGCTGGCTTAGCCTCCCCACACTCCATGTCTGAGCTGGGTGTGGTAGCATGCACCTACAGTTCCTGCTACTCAGGAGGCTGAGGCAAGAGGATTGCTTAAGCCCAGGAGTTTGAGACCAGCCTGAGCAACATAGATCCCATCTCAAAAAAGGGGGGAGGGGGCCGGGGATTAAGCTAAGTGGTAGGGTGTGTGCCTAGTGGGTGAAAGGCGCTGGGTTTGATCCCCAGCACCACAAACAAAAACCAAAAAACCCTCAGTTGCTTCCACCTAAGTCTAACCTCTTTCCTAAATTTTAGGTTTCATTTATCCTAGGAGATCTTGGGGATCACCAAGCTATTTCAAGCATCTATGCCTACATTCTTCCCTAGTCATTTATCCTCTAAGAGACAGTTTTCTGGGCCAGACATGGTGGCACACACCTTTGATCTCAGCTACTTAGGAGGCTGAAGCAGGAGGACCACAAATTTGAGTCCAGCCTGGGCAATTTAGCAAGACCCTGTTTCAAAATAAAATTTAAAGAGTGCTGGGGGAAGCAGGTCATGGTGGTACACATCTGTAATCCCAGTACTTAGGAGGCTGAGGCAGGAGGATTGAAGGTTCAGTCCAGCCTCAGTGACTTAGTGAGGCATTCAGCAACTTGGTGAGACCCTGTTGCAAAATAAAAAATAAAATAGGACTGGGGGTATAGCTCAGTGGTAGAATGCCCCTGGGTTCAATCTCCAGTACCCCCCCCCACACACACAGACTAATGGGGGTGTAGCTCATTGGTAGAGCACTTGCCTAGCATGTGCAAGGCCTTGAGCTCATTCCTGAGTACGGCAAAAGGAAGGAAGGAAGGAAGGAAGGAAGGAAGGAAGGAAGGAAGGAAGGAAGGAAGGAAGGGTTGATGGATGACAGCTTTCTGTGTCCTTTGCAAAGATTTCTGTAACTACTCACTATATTCACACACAATTCCTTCCTCCTTTTACCCTGTATTTTACTTTGTATTTAACTCCATTATTGTTTAGTTGTTGTTGTAGTGTACTGGGAATTGAACTCTGGGGTATTCTACCTCTGAGCTACACCCTCAGCCCTATTTATTTATTTATTTATTTGCGGTATTGGGGATTGAACCCAGGGGCATTCTAGCTCTGAGCTACACCCCCAGCCCTGTTTTTTATTCTTTATTTTGAAACAGGGTCTCACTAAGTTGCAGAGGTCCTCACTAAGCAGCTGAGGCTGGCTGTGAACCTGGATCCTCCTGTCTCAGCCTCCCAAGTACTGGGATTACAAGCATGCGCCACCACGCCCGGCTTTATTTTTTATTTTGGAACAGGGTCTCACTAAATTGCTAAAGAAGACCTCACTAAGTTTCTGAGGTTGGCCTTGAACCTACAATCCTCCTGTCTTAGCCTCCAAGTACTGGAATTACAGGCATGCACCACTATGACTGGCTTTTTATTGTTATTATCCTTTTTTTTTTTTTTGAAACAGGGTGTTGCTGAGTTGCTGAGGCTGGTCTTGAACCTACAATCCTCCTGTCTCAACCTCCCAAGTACTAGGATTACAAGCATGTGCCACCATGCCCGGCTTTTATTGTTATTATCTTTAACCTATTATTAGCCTAACACTGTGGCGCATGCCTATAATCCCAGTACTTGGGAGATTGAGACAGAAGGATCACAGGTTTAGGCCAGCCTCAGCAATTTAGCAAAATCCTGCTTCAAGATAAAAAATAAAATAGGGTTGGGGTTGTAGCTCAGGTGTAGAATGCTCCTGGGTTCAATCCCCAATTCAAAATTAAATAAAAAATTTTTTAAAGGGCTAGAGTTGTACCTTGGAGGTAGAATGCCCCTGGGTTCAATTCCAGTACAAAAAAAAAAAAAAGAATCCTGTGGTGTCATATTGGATTAGAATTAGAGGTATCAGCCAGGCGTGGTGGCACACGTTTGTAATCCCAGTACTTGGGAGACTGAGACCAGAGGATCACAGGTTCAAAGCCAGCCTTAGCTACTTAGTGAGGCCCTCCACAACTTAGTGAGACCCTGTTTCAAAAATAAAGAATAAAAAGTAGGGCTGGGAGTG
>PVJS01064305.1:0-10262 GCA_004027185.1 Glis glis | reverse complement strand
ACCCACCCATATACCCACCCACCTACCCATCTGGGCAATCAGCTATTTGTCTGTTCATTTACATCATTTGTGTGTGATTGCTGTGTTAGGTGAATATGTCCTGCTTATATTTATATAAAGTTTAAGATCAGTAAAAGTAGTAGTTTCCTGGGCATAGTAGCGCAAGCCTGTAATCCCAGTATTTGGGAGGCTGAGACAGAAGGATTGAAGGTTTGAGGCCAGTCTCAGCAACTTAGCAAGGCTCTCAGTAACCTGACAAGACCCTGTTTCAAGAAAAAAAAATGCAAAGAGCTAGGGGTGTAACTCAGAGGTTGAATGTCCCTGGGTTCAATCCCCAGTACACACAAAAAAAGTAGTTGACTACTTTTAGATAGAAAGTAGAACAGTGTTTTGTCTCTGGGGATGGGGATTGAATAACAGGAATCAGGAAGGAATGTTTTAGATTAATGGAAATAATTTATATCATGAGCAAAGAGTCAGTGACACCAAAGCTCATTGGACTGTATATTCAGGATCTGGGCTTTTACAAGTATATATTTACCTAAATACAGAAAAGTAAACATAAATAAAGCAAAGTTACAGAGCTTTAAAATACAGTGAGGAGACAAAGGGGGCTGCCCCATATTAAGACTGACCAGCCTTGAGGTATGCAAGTCAAGTAAGTCAACGAAAACATCTTTGCTAGAACAGAAAAGAAAAACTGTAGAAGGTCTGATTAGAAGTCAGAAAGACCCATCCAGAGAGAAACCATGCCAGCAGAGAAGTCCAAGGCAGAAGACAGGCTCTGCAGTCAGCTAGCAGGAGGCATTGGATTGCTTCCTCTTTGTGCAGCTCCCACTAGGGGTTGGGGGGCCCTTGGCCAGGGAGATAGTCCAGAACAGTTGTACTAGTGGATGAAAACTCTTAGGCTGGAGTAAGCTGCTAGGAACTGGGCGGCCAGCCTCTTCTGAGATGCCATGTTGTAGCTGGCCTGGCCCTTGCGCTGCTCTAAGGAATCGGGGCTTCAGAGTCAGGAGAGGTATCGATTCCGTCCTCTTGGCTCTTGCTATGTGAGTGCGCGTTGGTAAAGGGATTTCAGTACTCTTTGAAGAGCTCATTGATTTCCACTTACAACTCACACAAACTGGGCTGCCTTCTGCCAGGGGGACAGGGCTAGCTAGCGTATTTTGGCTTTTTCTTTCTCTGGGGCCCAATGGAATAGAATTTTTAGCTACTTAAATGATTTTCCTGATTTTATTCTATCCTTCTGGCATATGTTCTTAGTTAATCAGCTTCTTTTAAAAGAGGCACAAAAGGAGGGAGGGTGGACAGCATTCTGCTTCCTAAACCCTTGTTTCCAAGGGCCTCAGGAGGCTCTGCACAGGTGGACAGTATTATCTGCACCATATTCCTCAAAAGTGGCAGGAGAACAAGTGTTTATTTTTGCTTATTTGCATTGATTTGTCTAAGGTAGTGTTATGGTCAGATATAGAGTGCCCCCTGAAGAGCTCATGTTCAGAATTGATATGGTTCAGTCATGAGGGTTGTAAACTCATCAGTAGATAAATCCCCTACAATGGCTCCGTTGTAATGGATTTATCTGGATGGAAACCTAGGCAGGTGGTGTGTGGCTGGAGAAGGCCAGTCCCAGGGGTGTGTGACCTTGGGGATTGTGTTGTGTCTTGGAATCTCCTTGCTGGCTTGCTCTCGGTCTCATGCTTCCAGCCTTCATGATGTGAGGAGCAGAGCCCTATGCTCTTCCTCTCTTTGCTTTCCACCGCCATGCCCTGAAATCCAGCTTCGTACCTCAGCCTCACATGGACTGAACCCCCAAATCTCCAAGGAAACCCTGAGCAAATAAATCTTCCTTCCTCTAAATTGTTATTGTCAGTTGTTTTTGGATTATAGCAGTGAGAATGCTGACCGAGACAGGCACTAAATCTAGAACGTCCTTCTTTTGCATTTGAGGATACGATGGGGGAAAAATCCAAAAGTTTGTTGCCAGTCAGGGGAGACGAGTAGAATGCCCCTGGAAGTCCTGGGTGGAAAAAATTAAACCTGATTCTGCATTGTGTGTGTGTGTGTGTGTGTGTGTGTGTGTGTGTGTACTACTAGGGATTGAACTCAGGGGCTCTGTACCTCTAAGACACACCCCCACCCCATTTTATTTTTATATTGAAACAGGGTGTGACTAAGTTGTTGAGACAGTGCTTTTCTAATATACCAAAACCCATGTCCAGGTTCATTTTTTTTTTTTTTTGCGGTACCGGGGATTGAACGCAGGGGTGTTCTACCTCCGCACTATGCCCCCGGCCCTATTTTTTATACTTTATTTTGAAACCGGGTCTCACGAAATTGCGGAGGGCCTCACTAAGGATAGAGAGAGAGAGAGAGAGAGACAGGGAGAGAGAGAGCTGAGGCTGGCCGCGAACCGGGATCCTCCGGTCTCCGCCTCCCAAAGTACTGGGATTACAAGCGTGCGCCACCACGCCCGGCCAGGTTTATATTTTTACTAACAGAAATAATCTACATTTAAGTGAATTGCTAAAATGTTTTGAATAAATTTATGTTGAAAAATGAAGGTCACTTTTCATTTTCTTTGCTGGTATCTTCAGTGTACCTTCTATGTGCCATGGGTGCTGGGAATCTAGGGTCCTCCATAGGCCATAGGGAAGGCCTTTCAGATTTTTCAGAGATCTAAACAAATTTATTTTCTTTCTCCTTCCTCCTTTCCTTTCCTTTCCTTTCCTTTCCTTTCCTTTCCTTTCCTTTCCTTTTTTCTTTCTCCCCTTCCTTTCTTCCTCCCTCCCTCTCTCCTTTCCTTTTTTTGTTCTTTTTTTTTTTTGCAGAACTGGGGATTGATTGAACCCCAGGGCATTCTACCTTTGAGCTACTCCCCCAGTCCTATTTTATTTTTTTATTTTGAATCAGCATCTCACTAAGTTACAGAGGGCCTCACTACGTTGCTGAGACTGGCCTTGAACCTGCGATCCTCCTGTCTCAGCCTCCCAAGTACTGGGATTACAGGCATGCGCCATGGAACAAGATGAAATGAGGAGGTGGGATGGAGGGGGAAACAAAGGCAGTTGCCTCGATCAATGTTTCCCTTCAGCCTTTGTGAAAGTGCCTCTGGCCAGAGCTGGTAGAAGTGGCAGAGTTTGGGGAGCAGGGAGGAAGGAGGTAAGCAATGTGTGGAGACTGCGCCAGATGAGCTGGTTTTGCCATAAGGCTGTTCTCTGTGAAGGACCAGAAGTCAAAACAGGCTTCAGATGAAGACACAGAGGAGCCATGTAGGTGCATCATCTGCCCAATATGCGCGTCCCAGAAGACCTGATCCAGGGAGTGGAGCAAGGGAGCAGTGATCATGGCCCATGGCACTGGACACAGGGCTCAAAGCTCCGATGCCATAGAGTGAGCATTGCCCAGAGCCAAGCACAGTCCAGCCTTGGGGGTCATGCAACCAGCACCCCTCAAAGACAGGACTGCAAATTAGGAGATTGAGGAAAGACTGAGGCAAGCCTCCTTACAAAAACAGGGTAGGTATGGTGGTGGGTGAGCATCACGGTCCTTCACCCTGAGACCTTAGCCAGACAACTGGGAAATCTGTGATAAGGGAAAAAGACCAAGTCTAGATCCTACCTTCAGGTGAAGGGAGGTCCCAATCACCCACCTGTCCTGATAAGACTTGGCACATGCAGTGCATAGCTTAGAAATTCCATCTGAGAGCATCAGCACCTGCTGCTGAGGGACACAGATGGCAGTCGTCTTGCCGGGACTGAGGCCTGCAGGGACTCTGTCTAACGGAGGTATCTGGGCGGCTGCTGCTTTCCCTGCAATGGCTGCAAATGGTGAAAGGGAACCTGTCACTCCAGAGGCACCTGCCAGAAACTCACTGCACATCTTCCCCTCAGGGCATGAAGCCTACCGCTCACAAACAGCTGGCCAGACAGAAGTAGAGACTACAGGACAGCTGTCAGAGTAAGACTGGCAGTGCACTCCTGAATTCTCAATTCATTAACTGACAGTCTGGTCATATTGCTCTTCGTCATTGGTGGATCCAATGTATATATATATGTATGTATGTATGTATGTATGTATGTATGTACTTACTATAGTACTGGGGATTGAACTCAGAGGGTTCTACCTCTGAGCTCCACCCCCAGACCTATTTTATTTTATTTTGAAATAGCTTCTCACTAAGGGCCTTGAACATAGGATCCTCCTGTCTCAGCCTCACAAGGATGGGGATTACAGGTGTGCACCACCATGCCCAGTTCCAGTATTTTTAAATATTTTATTTTGGCCTTGCATGGTGGTGCATGCTTATAATCTCAGTACTTGGGAGACTGAGACAGGAGGATCACAGGTTTGGGGCCAGCCTCAGCAATGTAATGAGATTCTCAGAAACCTAGCTAGAACCTGTTTCAAGATAAAAAGGGTTGGGGTGTAGCTCAGAGGTAGAATGCCACCAGGTTAAATCCCCAGAACAATAAATAAATAAATAAATACATAAATAGATAGATAAATAAATATTATATTTTAGAATCAGACTGATCAGAGTTTGAGATGTAACATGCTGCTTTTGATCAAGTAGCCAAAGGCAAGTTGCTTAACCTCCTTCAACGCTAAATAGAAATGGAATGTCATCTGTAAAACTGGGATATATCTTCCTCTCAGGACTTTTAATTAGTAAATTATAAGTGTGTGTAAAATCTTAGCATGGTGTTGGCACATCAGACATTCCAATAAATAGCAGGCATTCAAATCATTAGGACTTACCAGAAGGGCATTAGATATAAAACAAAGCCACATATTAGACTCTGTGCTTTTGCATCAATTTACATGGGGTTTTAAAATGGAATTGAAACGTTTTGGAAAGAAGGACATTCTAATACAGGACATGGGGAGGGCCGAAAACCTCCTCTGGCATTTTACAACATATAATAAAGGGTTCCACTGTGGGCAGTCTCAGGCGCAGTTAATTACTGGCTCATTCTGCTGAGTGTAATGTGAAAGTTTGCACCACACATCAGTTATCAGAGGGGTTCAAAGCTCATCTGGAAGTGAAGGCTGCTTCCTAGGGCCATGTTGGAACTGTAGCCACCATGGCCAAATTTAAGTGCAAGTCTCTGTATTGGGAAAGGGAATAGAGCATTAAACCCCTTTCAGGTAGTTATAGGCATAAACTCTGCACCTGTCCCCTGTGGCTGACCTCAGCCATGACTAGATGTTGCTGAGAATTCAGGTGACACATATACTAAGGCGAGAGAATGATCGGCTCTCTATATTTGTGGGTTTCATGCCCACAGATTCAACCAACTATGGATTGAAAATATTGAGAAAAAAATTGCATCTGTATTGAGTGTGCGTAGACATTTGTTTCCTTGTCGTTGTTCTCGAAACAGCACAGTGTACAGTACACCAACTCTTTACAAAGCATTTACTTCATATTTAGGTATTGTAAGTCATCTAGAGATGATTTCAAGTATTTGGGGGATGTTCATAGATTATATGCAAATTCTATGCCATTTTATATAAGGGACTTGAATATTCATGGATTTTGGTATACATGGGAGGTCTGGAACCAATGTCTTGCAGCTGCTGAGGGAGAACTATGTGACAGTCGATAAAATAACTGGGAGGCGCAGCCTTGTAAACTGGGCTCTTGGTGGGTAATTGAACATGTCACCAATATCATTTTCCTCGTAGAGGTGTTTACTGCATCAGGAGCTTGGGCTGAATGCTGTCTGCACAATATCGTGCACAGGTGGAATCTCCAGGGCCTTCGCAAGCCTTGGTTAGTTTAATTGGAAGTGTCGCTCTTCTGGGTTTCCATCACATTTTCCAGAATCTGCCCCCTTCCAGCTCCAGTCTCGCCTTCATTTTCCTGTGGCAGTGGTATAAATAATGCAGAGGTCTTGCTGCTGGAACCGAGGAATGAGACCCAGATGTCAGGAAGAGAAAACATAGCAGCTCAAAACTGGCAGAGCAGAGCGGTAAACACAGTCAGGGGTAGGTGGGCCCTGGGAGCAGGGGAATGGCTAAGGGGGGTGTGTTTGAAATAGGAGATAACCTCTTGAACAAGGGGCCCAATTAACTTACAGAAGAACTGGAACAGGACTAAGGGATGCAGAGGAAGGATGGAGAAGGCGTGTGAGGAGCATAGCATAGCGATGTGGCCCTCATCAGCCTCTTTGTTGAGCAAGAAATGGTAGAATTAAATTAACCTTGCAATTTAGCTCAGGCAAGAATTCACTGGAAAAGGTCCTAGGGAGATGCGGAAGACTTGATTTCTAAATCATAATCCAATCCCCACCATGTACTTAGCTGATGAAGAAACTGAGACATAGAGAGGGGAATCAGTTTAGCCAAGGGGCAAAAGTTCAAAACTAAGCCCTTGGGGCAAACAAAACAAAATGAAACTATACAAGACCTTCAAATGGGCATTTAGCCCTGTGTTCCTTAACATGAGGAGAAGCACAATAACTGCCTATTTACTTAATCTTGAAATCCAGGTATTATCCTTAACCTTGTCCTCCTGAGTCTCTAATCCATCTGGTCTCCAAGTCCTGTAGATTTTACTTTCTAACTCTCACCAAACTTTCTCTCTCTCTCTCTCTCTCTCTCTCTCTCTCTCTCTCTCTCTCTCTGTATATTTATGTGTGTGTGTGTGTGTGTATATATATATATATATATATATATATATATATATACAGAAGGTACTGAAGGTACAGAAGGTGTATATGTACTGAAGGTTGAACCCAGAGGCATTCTACCTCCAAACTACAGCCCCAGCCCTATTCTATTTTTTGTCTTGAAACAGGGTCTTGCTAAGTTGCTGAGAGTCTCACTAAGTTGCCAAGGCTGGCCTTGAACCTGCGATCCTCCTGTCTTAGCCCAATCTAATCCCAAGTACTAGGATTACAGTTGTGTACCACCATGCCAGATCCTTTCTCTATGTACTTTTTTTATGATACTGGGGATTGAATCCACAGACATTTTACCTCTGAGCTACATCCCCTGCCCTATTTTGTTTTTTATTTTGAAACAGGGCCTCGCTAAGTTGCTGAGGCTGGCTTCAAACCCACAATCCTCCTGTCTCAGCTTCCCAAGTACTGGGACTACAAGCATGCACCACCACACTCTGCTTCTACATACTTAATATGCTACCTTCAACAAGACTTTCGTTATTTCTCTTGCCTGGCCTTAGTACCTTCAATTCATTCTTAACACTCCTGATCTAATGATCTGACCATGTTTCTCCTTCTTGCTCAGATACTTTAAAGGTTTCTACACCACCAGCAGGAAAATGTCCAGAGATCTTGATATGACATACAGGAACATTAATGATCTGCCCACTGCCAACTTCTATAGCTATATAAGATCCTTTCTCTTTTCATTCTGTGCTTGAATTCTGAGTTATTGCAATTCTTCAAATGCTTAGCTCCTTTTAATCCATTTTCCATTTGCTTCTAAGATCCATCTTAAGCATAACCCCCTTGTGAGTCCCAGGACCACCACATTGCATGCCTTCTTGGGTGCCATTCATTTGAAGTGCCCAGGGAACACTGCTCCCTAGAGGTATGCAGCGCGCCTTTAATTGCATTTCTGGAGGACTCCATGCTTACCTCATCTTAGCTCTCTGGTACAATACAATGACCTGTTGGCTTGTGGAGTCACTCCAACAAAATAGCTCCTGGATGAAGCAATACAGAAATGAAAAAATATTTTACGACATTGCCTCTGGATTTGGGCAAATTTGGCCTCAGATATATACTCATATATTTAACAGTAGTGTAAACTTGGGAAAGTTTGGGATAAATATATATTACATATAAGTTTTTAACACAGTATCTGGAGCTTCGTGAATCTTTAAGAAACTAACTATCATTATTATTATTATAGCTATGGAGGGTAGTGCCGTGTTATATTAAACTTTTAATGTCTTCTGCCATATATAGCAGGCATGCAGTAAATATTTGTTGAATAAATTGATGGGCAAGCAAGGCAGGGCTACTGATTAACCTGCAGATACTAGAGTGCCCTAACTGGGCATATTTCCTACAAACCTGGTGCAGAATTTTCCTGGCGGAAAATATCAGTATTAAATCTTCCAGTAGAAAAGAAAAAGCTTCCTCAACTGAAATAACTTGATAATATGTCTTGTAATTGCCCCCTGCAATTTGGAGGAACACATGTTTCTTGTAATTAACAGGCATTTATTTTTAGGGACGTTGTTCCAGCAACAGGCAGAACAGTGCTTCCATCTCCTCCATTCCGAATCCACAGAGGCCGCTAAAACTCCTAGGGCTCAGAGGTGCTCATTCCCTCGGATGAGTAGGTCTACAAATTGTCATTTACCTTAGCTTTCAGAGTCTGTAAGGATCAGGAACAAAAATAAAATAAAAGCTCTTTTCTCCAATTGAACTCAGCATTTAAGGAATGCCTGTCACTAAGTAGGCATAGCTTCTGGCTTTATTGAGAAATCTGTTGCTAAGACACAGTCTTAATTTGTTTGCATACATTTTGTAAGAATGGTGGGTGTTTATTCACAGAGAGAAACTGAGGTGTAAGAGGTAAAAGTTGAACTGGGTGTGGTGGCACACGCCTGTGATTCTAGTACCTGGGAAGCTGAGACAGGAGGATGGCAGGTCAGGACAGCCTCAGCAAGTAGTGAGACTCTCAGCAACCTAGTGAGATCCTGTTTCAAAGCAAAATAAAATAGGGCTGGGGGTATAGCTCAGAGGTAAAATGGCTCTGGGTTCAATCTCCAGTACCATACACACACACACCAAAAAAAAAAAAAAAAAGAGAGAGAGAGATAAAAGTTGATCCAGAATTCATGAGGTAGAGGATTAAACCTCAAACAATTATTTTATTAGTTCCTCTAGAGGTTTTCAGAGTATGGTCCTGGAACAGGGGCATCAACATCACCTAGGAACATGTTAGAGATACAAATTCTTGGGCCTGACTTGAACTTACATGAATCATAGAATTGCAGGCGCGTTCCTCAGCTAGGCAACCTGCGTCAACAAGCTCTCCAAGTTTTCTGATGCCCATTAGTATTTGAGACCAGTTGCTCTAGAGTCTAGACTAGAATATCATGCAAGCTTCATTAACCAGTAGAAATGGTAAAACAGGAGTCTAGTCTTCCTCTGCTGGAAATTCCTGAGTTAACCTCACCCATGCAGATGCCTCCATAGAGGATGTTTATTTTCTACCACACCTACTGCATTTTGCTCCCCTCATCTAATAAGTAGGATCAAATATGAGCATAATACTAGAAGAGAAATGCACACTATGACCCAGCACACACCAAAAGAATTACAAGAATTTGATAATATTTATCATCAGAAACGTGGGCAATATATGTAGGAATGGATTCTAAGGATGTTTTACTAATAAGGGCAGCATATACCATTGGACTTTTGCTGACATTGATATGAGTATATAATCTAGAGTTAATTTGTCAACTTGAGCAGTGAAAGGAGGCTCTAACAACCTAATCAATCGCTTCTCTGAACCCCATGCCTAGCATTAGCCCACAGTTAGTCAGGCTGAGATGCCACGATTTCCCTGCCACAATGTGAGGAGGGTATCCAAGGTCTCAGGGAGATGGAAATGAGTACTGGATCTATCCTGTGAAGCCTGCACACCTACCTCCCACCCATGAGATGGCTCAGAAGACACCCCCTCCACAGAAGTGAGAAAAGCAGTAGTGGGGGAGCATCTTCAACCTTGACAAGCTCTGTAGTTGTTCTTCTGTGAAGGCCAGGTCTGCGGGGGATGTCACCATTGATCATGAGGTCTTTGGTTTCCATAGAGACTATGGAATCTCAGAGTAGGAGAAACTCAGTGGTAGCACTTCATCCCACAGACAAGGTGGACACATAAACTCACTTTCCTCTTTATCCCACATAATACTTCTTGTTCTGATGTTTACTTTATCTGAAAATTAATATAGCTATGCCAGCTTTTTTTTTTGTTCATTGTTTGTATAGTATATATTTGTCCTTTTAACCTATCCACGTCCTTGTATTTAAGATGGATTTCTTATAGAGAGAATGCATTTGAGGCTGGGCGTGGTGGCGCACGCTTGTAATCCCAGCACTTTGGGAGGCGGAGACCGGAGGATCCGGGTTCGCGGCCAGCCTCAGCTCTCGCTCTCTCTCTCCCTGTCTCTCTCTCTCTCTCTCTCTCCTTAGTGAGGCCCTCTGCAACTTCGTGAGACCCGGTTTCAAAATAAAGCGTAAAAAATAGGGCCGGGGGCGTAGCGCGGAGGT
>PVJS01064304.1:0-10262 GCA_004027185.1 Glis glis | reverse complement strand
TCTCTCTCTCTCTCTCTCTCTCTCTCTCTCTCTCTCTCTCTCTCTCTCTCTCACACACACACACACACACACACACACACACACACTTTAAGAAAACAACTCCTACATCTTCCCCTAATATGGTCATGTTTCCCTTCCCTTCACGCATACACACAGCCCTCCTTGCCCCTCTCACCATTTCCTCTAGATCTGTATGCTCCTCTTCACTCCTACCTGCCACCCTTCTTCTCCTTCCTCACTGCCCTGCCCCAACCCCTGTGATATCCCTGAGCCCCAGGCCCTGACATCTGCCTCCGCCAGGTCCTGGTGAATGAGGGCGGAGGCTTTGATCGGACCTCAGGCTCCTTCGTGGCTCCAGTCCGGGGAGTCTACAGCTTCAGGTTCCATGTGGTGAAGGTGTACAACCGCCAGACAGTCCAGGTGACCTGAGGGTGGGGCGCATCCCTGCTCAGGAGGGGAGTGGGGAGATGAGTGGAGCCCGGGAGCCCTGGGCAGACCCTCCATTGGCCTGTGTCCCGGGGCCAGAGCAAGGGAGGAAAGGCCCTGCCTGCCAGGGTGTGGAGGATGTGCAGAGTCCAACCCCGGCCACCGCTCAGCACTCCCAGGAGAGTCCATCAAGCCCTGGGTTCCCCAGAAAAAGCCCTTGGCAAAGCGATGATCCCAAGCTAGGGGTCAGGGCAGGTGCTAACTGGGCTCCCCTCCCCAGGTGAGCTTGATGCTGAACACATGGCCTGTCATCTCAGCCTTTGCCAACGACCCCGATGTGACCCGGGAGGCAGCCACCAGCTCCGTGCTGCTTCCCCTGGACCCTGGGGACCGGGTGTCCCTGCGCCTACGTCGGGGGAATCTGCTGGGCGGCTGGAAATACTCGAGCTTCTCTGGCTTCCTCATCTTCCCACTCTGAAGGCCCAGGTCTTTCAAAGACAGAAGTCCAACCCCTGATCGCTGCCTCTGCCCTCCCGTGTCCCAGGACCAGCATCTTGGGGGCAGGAGAGAGGCTCCCTCAGGCTGTCTCTATCCCACCTCCTTGCATGAGACTCTGCCAAACACCCAAGGTTAAGAATACAGAAGAGCAGAGCCGTGGCATCTCTAGACCTGGCCCTTCACCCACACCCCCAACTCTGCTGTCCCCCGCCTCCCACTGCATCTCTTTGTGCCCATGGCCCTAGGGTCAGGGCAAGGTTTGGCAGGGAGCATGGCCGGCACTACTTTGCAGTTTCTGCTGCTCCTGTTCCCCACCCCAACTTCCTGCTCAGTGCTATTTGGGGACAGGTGGCACAGGTAAGCCTGACAGGCTCCTACAGGGACCCAGATGGACCTGCCTCAGAGTACTCTGCAGGCGCCTTCCTGAGAGGAATGCCAGCATCAGCCAGCGCCGTATGGGCTGGGGAGGGAGGCAGCCACAAGCAGAGTATGGGGAGGGCCAGTGAGCAGTCCAGAGCTTTCGTGGTGAGGCAGGAAGGGGCACCTGCCTGGCCTGAACACGGCACAGATTTTGCATGTATAATGGGACAGCAGGCAGGGACCCTGGTCGTCCTTTTGTGCTAGGTCCCAGATGGACTCTGGCCCTCACCTTCCCACCAAAGACTTAGGTGTGTGTGTGTGTGTTTGCTCTGACTGAGAGTAGTGTACAGGGCTGAAGATGGGGGTGAAAGGTCACTTGTGGACCATGGAACACTTCAACAACCATACGTCCTCTTGCCTGACCCCCTCCTGAAACTGCTCCACCTTTGAAGTCTGAACTTCAGTTGCTCCACACTCTGACTGCCACTTGCTTCCTCCCAGCTCTCTCCCTCAGCTACTTCACTGCACCTGCTCCAGCCTGTCTCCATCACCTCTCTTCTTTCTTCTGATCTGTGCTGGCTCACACTCCTTCTTAAGCTTCCTGTTACCTGGGATTCCATAATTCGCCCCTTCAACCACTCTTCTGCCAGTATCATAAGCGCTCTCTTATCCCACTGTCCTATTGGTCCAGCATGAATGAATCTATCCATATAGTAACTACAGAATGGTAGCCAGCGAACTTAGTGAGGCCCTCTACAACTTAGTGAGACCCTGTTTAAAAAAAAATAGGGCTGGGGGCATAGCTAGGAAGCAGAATGTCCCTGAGTTCAATCCCCAGTACCACACACACACACACACACAGAATGGTAGTCAGTGAGACACTATAGGCTCACTGTAGAGAGAACATGAAGTCTGGATCAGGGATTACAGAATACAAACAGGTATGGTATACTGTAGAGAAAATAAATGTAAAACTGTATGTTACAATCAAATAAAATATAGTAATGTTCGAGTTAAATAAGAAATGCCAATGTGAATTTGTGGTTTTAAAAAGAAATAGGTCTGGGTATGTATTTCAGTGATAGAGCACTTGTCTAGCATGTGTGAGGTTTTAGATTCAATCCCAACATCAGAAAAAAAATCATAATACACACACACACACACACACACACACACACACACACACCTTTTTCTTTTACCATTCAGCCATATTTTGTGACCAAGAAAAATAACTTAAACAAGGTAGGAGATTATTTCTGTCTCATAGAGAAGAATCTGCAAATGAAGAGTTCAGGGATGGATGAATGTTTTATGATCCTCAAAGCCCAGACTTCCTTCTTGCTGTTTCACCAACTTTAGCATGACCCATGCTAAAGACCTCCTCACCCAAGATGGCTCCTTGAGCTCCAGCCATTACATCAGCCCAACAGCCCCCAGGAAGGAGGATGAAGGGCACACCTCTTTCCTTTACAGCAGCTTTCTGAAAGGTGTGCCCAACATGTTTGATTGCATCTCATCGGCTAGAATTTAATCACACTTGGCCACACCAAACCAAGGAGATAAGCTAGGAAATAGTCTTTCATTGTTCCAGGTAGCCATGTCCAGCTAAAAGTCAGGAGTTTTATATTAAGGGAGAAGGAAAGAATGAATACTGGGGAAGATAACTAAAAGCTTTTCAAAATGCAAATAGGCTAGATCAATTTGTTAATAATGATAGTGAAGTTACTGTATCAGTTTCCTGTTGCTGTGTAACAAGTTATGACAAACTTACTGGCTTAAAACACGCCTATTTATTATCTCAGTTTCTGAGTCAGAAGTCTTGCAGAACGTGACTGGATTCTCTGCTCAGGGTTTCAGAAGGTCAAAAGCAGGGTATATTCTTCTCCTTACTGGTGGAGAAGAATCTACTTCAAAACTCATTTAGAATTCAGTTCCTTATGGTTGTAGGACTGAAGTCCCTAAGCCTCTCTGTTTTCCAACCAACAACTGTGCACCGAGTCTCTCTCACACTTGGAACCTCTCTGGCCTGCCTCTCTGACTTCAGAGGAGAAAGTTGTCTGAGTTTAAGAATTTGTGTGATTAGATTGGGCTGGCCCACCCACATTATCCAGGATGATCTCCCTATTTTAAGGAACAGAACCTGAAATGTATATACAAAGTCCCTTTTGCCGTGTAATATAACATACTCACAGGTTCTAAGGATCAAGGTATGGACATCTTCAAGACATCCATGTATCATAGTCTTTAAATATAAAGATGACATCTTATAGAGGAAAGGCATCCAGTACAATACACTAAATGCATGGAAAACATGAGCTTGAGAAATTCCCATGATATATAAGATGAACACTGGCCCAGGTTTTAATCATTGTAGATAGTAAGTCAGTTCCCAGGTCCTAATCAGGAATTCACTGATTAGTAATCCCATCTCCCTCAGTACTGAGATGTACTTCTTTTTTATATCCAAATTCAAAAACTGTTCTGAAGTGAGATAGTATCCATCTCGTGGGTCTACAGACTCATTTTTATAATAGGTTTAGGTGTAGGTTAAAAATTGTATAATCCTCATAATGATGTATTTGCTTTATCAACATGTTTGAAGCTTTTTAGAGGAGTTGATGTATTAAACCAGCAATTCTATTGAAATATTTAGTAGGATTTGGTTAAATCTGTGATCAATGCTTAAATAATTTGCCTTGTCAAATGTATAGATTTTGATTTGTGGTTTATATAAATAGTGTTTAAATGTTTGGACAACTTTTCCTGAAGTAGGTTAATGAAGTGTGTAAATTAAACAATAAATAGAAGCACACATGGTGGTGAGTGTTCCTCTCTAGATGCCAAAAACATCTCAGACTTAAAGGATCCTAAAAATGTCCACCTTCCCTACACCCATGCCCTGCTTATTACAGAAGAAAGTCTTACTGATGAAAGATCTAAGTCCGCAGCCTCCAGCCACACCTGGTCCTCAACACTCCAAGCACTTCTCTGGTTTCCTTTGCCAACCTCTTTCCTCATCCTCCCCAGAATCCAACTGCAGCCCTCTAATCTCTCCTTCAACCTTTGCCCCACTGAGGCTGGCCCCACTGATGACCTAACTCTGTACTTTGCTGAAAAAACAGACACACCAGGCAGGAACCCTTCCCTCCACCATACTCACAAACTCACCTTCCTCCCCATCTCTGCGTCTTCGAGTCAGGTGAATCGGGAGCTGGATTCCTCCTTCTGCCAAGGCAATTATCTTCATCCACCAGTCATGGATTCCAGTCCCTCCAAACATATTCTTGTCTTTCTACTCACTCTTTCCCTTCACCAGGTAAAATTTATGAGGCCAGCCTCAGCAACTTAGCAAGACCCTCAGCAACTTAGAGAGACCCTGTTTCAAAATTTAAAAACAATTTTAAAAACTTAAAAATGGCTGGGGGTAGAATGGCCCTAGGGTTCAATTCCCCAGTACCAAAAAACAAAACAAAAAAAAAAAAAAAAAAAAAAAGTTTAAGAGCTCAAGTCTCTTAAATCTGAAAAAGATGGATATGGAAGTAGCTGCAGATAAGAGATGCAGTTATCCTCAGCTCATATGCCCCCACGGCTAGTTAGCATCATCTCACCTCCTCTTTAGAGCCAGGTCTTACTACAAATGTCTATGCTTGCCAGCTGCTCACCTGTTAATCACTGGTAAACTCTGGCCTCTACTGCTCCACCTACGCTGCCCTCGGCCAGTCGCTCACACTTCCGTGTCGTGTCATGTTGTGTCACTCAAGTCCACAGACCCCTCCTAGTCTTCCAAATGTTTGACCTGATGCCCACACCCTCCCGGGAGCACTCACTCTCAGCCCCACTACCCTCCCAGGGCTTAGCTTTCCCTGCACCTCCCGCCCGTGTGCAAGCTTCTTTTCCAGAATCCTCTACCTCTGCCCTTTTTCTTAAATGTTGATTTTTCTGGGGGTTCTGCCCTAGAATTTCTTAGGTCCCAACATACTCTCAATAGCACACGTTCATTGTATGCTGACAACTTCCCTATTTTTATCCCTATCCAGAATCTCCCTTCTAAACCTCAGACTCGAGCACTGGGTATTCCATCTGGAAGTCAACATGCTAGCCAGGTGCGGTGGCCCATGCCTGTGATCCCAACAATTCCAGAGGCTGAGAGGATCACAAATTCAAGGCCAGCAGGGGCAATTTAGTGAGACCCTATCTCAAAACAAAAATATTAATGAAAAGGGTTGGGGATTTAGCTCAATGGTAGAGTACCCCTGGGTTCAATCCCCAGTACAACAACAAAAAAGTCAACATGCTAAAACCTGAATTTACAGGCTTTGCTCAGTAAGTCTGCTCTCCCTCCCTCGTTATCTTTGTAAGTGAAACTTTTCCCTTTTGTCTAAACCAGAAACTGGCCTTTCTCCCCAGCTGCCCCTTTCCTAACCCCCATACCCAGTCATTCACATTCAGCGGTTCTTTTTTTTTGCATTGCAATCACACATCTTGAAGGATTTCAGGGTAGTCGACATATACATGCACTCATAGGTCAATTAGCCCTCCCCAATTCCCACCCGCCCTGCCTCCCCCCTCCTTTCTTCCCATTTTCAGTGTAGTAGTTGACTTTGATATCTTTGTGTAAGTCCATCCTGTGCTCCAGTTTGTTTCCCTCTCCTTCCCTCCGGTCTCCCCCAGTTAGTTCACCTTCTTCACTCATCTGAGGTTTCCTCTCATTGTCTGTGGTCCCTCCTGTGTGGGGTCGTGGCTCATCCTCCTCTGACATCAGCACTGGGGTACTCTGGGGCGGGGCCAGGGACTCCCCCCACCCCGTGTCTCCAGCACGGGGGGGGGGGTTCTCCAGGGGTGGGGCCAAGGGCTCGCCCGCCCTGCGTCCCCAGCGCCAAGGGTCTCCGGGGACGGGGCCAAGGGCTCACCCACCCCACGTCTCCAGCACTGGGGGGGATTCTCCGGGGGCGGGGCCCAGGGCTCTCCTGTCCCGCATCCCCAGTGCTGAAGGGGAGTCTCCAGGGGCGGGGCTAAGGGCTCACCCGCCCCACGTCCCCAGCGCCAGGGGGAAGTCTTCGGAGACGGGGCCCAGGGCTCTCCTGCCCCGCATCCCCAGTGCTGGGGGGAGGGGATGTCCCGGGACAGGTCTGAGGGCTCACCCGCCCCGCGTCCCCAGTGCTGGGGGGAAGGGCTCTCTGGGAGCGGGGCCAAGGGCTCACCTGCCCCGTGTCCCCAGCAGCAGGATGAGGGATTCCCCAGGGGCAGGGGCCAAGGGCTCACCCACCCTGCATCCCCAGTGCCGGGGGAAGGGTGTCTCTGGGGGCAGGGCCGAGGGCTCGCCCACCCCACATCCTCAGTGCCGGGGGGAGGGGCTCTCTGGGGGCGGGGCCAAGGGCTCGCCTGCCCCGCATCCCCAGCACCAGGAGGAGGGTTCTCCAGGGGCAGGACCAAGAGCTCACCCACCCTGTGTTCACAGCACCGGGGGGAGGGTTTCTCTGGGGGCGGGGCCGAGGGCTTGCCCACCTCGTGTCCCAAGTGCTGGGGTTCTCCGGGGGTGGGGCCAAGGGCTCACCCACTCCATGTCCCCAGCACCGGGGTGAGGGGTTCTTTGGGGGCAGGGCCAAGGGCTTACCCGCCCCGCGCATCCCCAGTGCCAGGGTGAGGGGTTCTCCGGGGTGGGGCCGAAGGCTCACCTGCCCCACGTCCCCAGCGCTAGGGGTGTCTCTGGGGGTGGGGCTGAGGGCTTTCCCGCCCTGTGTCCCCAGTGCCAAGGTGAGGGGTTCTCTGGGGGCAGGACCGAGGGCTCATCCTTCCCGCATCCCCAGGGCCAGGGGGGAGGGGTTCTCCAGGGGCAGGGCCAAAGGCTCACCCGCCCTGTGTCTGCAGCTCTGGCAGGTCTCCAGGGGCGGGACCAAGGGTTCACCCACCTCACGTTCCCAGCACCTGGGGGAGGAGTTCTCTGGGGCAGAGCCGAAGGCTCACCAGCCCCTTTTCCCCAGCACTGGGGGGTCTCCGGGGTTGGGGCTGAAGGTTTGCCCACCCCGCGTCCCCAGTGCGGAAGGGGGGTCTCTGTGGGCAGAGCCGGGGGCTGACCCACCCGTGTTCTCTGTGCTGTGCCGCTGGGGAGGGGGCCATGTTTCATCTACATATGTCCTCAGTTCTAGGATGTTCCAGGATGGTGTTGGGCTGCTCATGGGAGGCTGTGGCTTACTGGCTCCTGTTCTCAGAGTTGGGCTGCTCCTGTGTATGGCCACTTCTTCTTTTCTCTCCTCATCGCACTGGTTGCAGGGGCAGAGGCTCATGGCCCACCCCTTAAAACCATTGTCATTGTAGGTGCGGATCTGGATTGACTTGGGCTTCATCACGTTCTGGAGTTGGTCAGTTTCAATGGTGGTCTATAGTTGCTGGTTTCACAAGGATCTGCTGTCTCTTTGCTGTTGGTCTCCAGGAGTTGAGGTGTAGGCATGGCCCCGCATTCTGGTTGCTGAGCTGTTCCAGGGGGCCATGATGTGTTTATCCAGGGCCTCAGTGCTGTGGTGTTTTACACCACTGCTAGGCTACTCTAGGGGGGCCATGTTTCACCCGCTCTTTTTCTCAGTGTTGGGGTGCTCCTATGCCTGGCCGCCTCATCCATGTCTCTCCACGTCACTTTCTTTGTGGGGGCTGAGGTTTGTGTCCCACCCTTTGCAGTTGCCACTGTTGTAAGTGTGGATTTTGTTCAACTTGGTCTTCATCGTGGTCCAAAGTCAACTGCTTTCGATGGTGGGCTATAATAGCTGGTTTCACAAGAATAGCTGTTTCTTTGCTGGAGGATTCTGGGGGCCACGGTGCTGGGGTGGCTCAGCCAAGATGGTGCCTTTGTCTTGGCTCTCCGCTTATCAGGTGAAATGCTTTGAGCACCCTACCTCCCTCCGCTCCTTCCACTGACTCACAAACCTCTGTACTTTGGCTCTCATTATTTTGTTGAGTTTTGGCTGTCCTTCTTTTCTTGTCAAGAAGCAGTCTTCCCGCTGTCCGGGCTCTGATTCTCGGAGCACCAGCAGCACACTGCCTCTCTCTTTCCCACCATCTTGATTCACCCCGTAAGGCCTCTTTGGCTCTGGCCAGCTCCTGCTCCTTCTGTGCCAACTGGACCCTGAGCTCTGTGGCTGAGAGGACCTCGGCAGCCTTGCCGCCCTGAGACTCCTCCAGGTCCTTGGCCAACATCTCCTTCATCTGCTTCATGGAGCCAGGACACCTCTTCCTGCAGGAGCACCAGCTGGCCACTGTCACCATCTGCTGGAGCCAGGGGTGCCCCAGCGTGGGGCAGGCTGCATTTGCGCACAGCTCTCAGGCTGAGGGCTCGGTGGTCTCCTGGGCCCCACCCAAATATATTTTTAAAAATAGTTGAGCCAGGCGTGGTGGCGCACACTTGCAATCCCAGTACTTGGGGGGCTGAAACAGGAGGATCCGGGTTCACAGCCAGGCTCAGCTACCTAGTGAGGCCCTGCCCAACTTAGTGAGACCCTGTTTCAAAATAGAGAATAAAAAATAGGACTGGGTTCTAGCTTGGAAGTAGAATGCCCTTGAGTTCAATCCCTAGTACCGCAAAAAATAAATAAGTAAATAATGGTAGAAAGACCTCTGGGCACCAGGGTGCAGGCAGGAGAGGGTGCTGGGGAGCTGTGAGCTGTCTCTGTACCGGGTTCAGTGGCGGCTGGCTCCCAGAGCTCTACAGCCATGGCCACAGTGGCGCCTTCCTCCTCATCCTCTTTGCAGGCTCCAAGCCAGGACACAGCTACTGCCCCAGCCCCGCAGCCCTCCTCCCCTCCCTACTTTTCTTGTTAAGAAGCAGTCTTCCCGCTAGCTGAGTTCCGAGTTTCAGAGTGCTGGCAACACGCTTCCTCCCTTTATCTCACTCACCCATGTTCTGTGGATCTGCTCCGACTTGGATTTCATCATAGTCCGATGTCGACTGCTTTTGATGGTGGACTATAATCGCTGGTTTCACAAGAATCAGCTGTTTCTTTGCTGGAGGATTCTGGGGGCCATGGTTCTATTCACTGCTTCCCAACCACCCTGGCTCAAACTACCAATCTCTCAACTAATATTCTATAAAAGCCTCTAACTGGTCCCTTGGCCTCCCATATTGCCGGGGTCCAGCCTCGGCGGGTCCGGGGGAATCCCTGAAGGAGGTGTAGGGTCGGCGGGGGAATGAGAGACAGGAGGCTCAGCAGTTCGGTGAAGCTGCAGGCACTGTCTCTGCCCAGCGAGCATCAGACTTTATTTTTATACCTTTTTTACATCAGGAAGTCTTAACACTAACAATTTTCTGCTTAGTACATCATGAAAAATATTTTTTACTTAGTACATCATAGGACTCTTTACAGTGCAGTCATTTACCCACATTTATTAACAACCCATTGTCCAGATGGTCACAACATGTTCCCCACCAATTACTCAGGTCCCATGCAAACTTGCGTTTCTTCCCACAATGTAATCATTTGCATTGTTCTCGGAAATATCACGCTGCAATTATCAGGTGACGAACATAACCTTACCTAAGGGCTTTTGACTACTGCCTTTTATATATTTTTATATAAGTCTTAACTATTTTTTATTTTATGTGGCTACATATATTATGCTAACTAATAAATGTCATTATGGCTAACTATATCTACTATTAAACTATTTTTATTTATATCTTTCCTATGTAGACTATAACTATACTTATGCTAAAGATTAATGTCATTTATCTATAACTATACTATGCTAAAAGTTAAAAGCTATGAATAATGTGGTTAACTAGACCTTACACCTGTATCTTATACCTATACCTAAACTATATTCTATCTTAATGTCATTTATGCTTATATTCTATACTTTATTCTTTCTTTAGTTGAGCTTTAAGTTTTTCTATATCTTTTTGTGTAATTGATTAATCTTAGATGAAGTGAAAGAAGCACAAAATGTAGAGTTTCTAGCAAGCCTTATTATAAAGTTTGTGTCTCTAGCTC
>PVJS01064303.1:0-10263 GCA_004027185.1 Glis glis | reverse complement strand
GAGTTTCAGGTTTATGCTATAGGATTTACCCCCAACATTTTATTAAATACCACCCAATGGATGGGAAAAAGCGCAGAGGTGGGAATATATTTTGATGCCTGTAAGCCCACCACAGGATGGGGCTCATGTGGGAGCTGGGAAACCACCTATGCCACCGATCATAAATATATTTGTTTTGAGTCCCTTCAGTCAGGAGATTCCAAAAACCCCGGGGAAGGGTATTGCCCCTACTGGAATTGCCCCCATGCTTATACTGGAGACCTAAACAGCCCACTGGAGCTTCTCCGCCCCAAGGGGGCCTCTTGCTCCCCCGGGCATTGTAACCCAGTTAAATATACTATTAAAACCCCCTCTGATGCTAAATGGCTTCAAGGACTTAAAGCAGGAATCAGAGTAGATGGGTGGGGGCGAGATCCCTATGGATTAATAAAAATTCAGCGGGTTTGGGTGCCTTGCCCCACTCCCTCACCTGTACAGGTCCTCTTAGCTCAGGCCATTAATACCTCTCAGTTAATTAAACAATTAACTGAGGAAGAAATGAACCCTTACCAGTCAATTACTATAAACACGATGATAAAAATGTTAAATATCTCTTTTGAATTGTTAAATGCCTCCATGCCTATGAGAAAGGGCTGTTGGATATGTGTGCTGCATTTGTATAAATCTCCCCTTATGCTAATTCCCATATTAACCCCCAATTTAACCTCTCTGACTGAATGCCAAGCTGACCCCCTATCTGCCCCCTGGCACGGGGACGTTCTGACTAATCTTACCCTCCTCCCCACTAATCAAATGAATTTAGACTCATCAAAGTTTTATTGTGCTCCTTTTAATGCTTCTCTCCTATGTAACAGGCGGTTGACCCGAACCATGAGGGGGGACCAGCTGTGCTCCCCCGTTCTCCTTTTTCCCCAAGTAGATGTGGCACTAGTCTCTGAGGCCCTCCCCATTCCAGTGGTGGAGCGGGCCCCAGTCTCCAGGGCGGTGGCCCTAATCCCTCTGCTTGCTGGGATCAGCATAACAGCAGGGGTGGGCACAGGCGTGGCAGGAATCTCCACAGCCGTTTTACTCACAAAGCAACTGCATTTACAATTGATTGCAGATTTGCAAGAAGTTACCCAATTGCTTGCAGTCTTGCAAGATCAGATTACCTCTCTTGCATCAGTAGTCTTACAAAATAGACGGGGGTTAGATCTTTTAACTGCAGAGAAGGGAGGTCTTTGTGCTTTTTTAAAGGAAGAATGCTGCTTCTATGTCAATCAGTCCGGAGTGGTTCGAGATCGTATAAAACAGCTGCAAGTAAACCTGGAGAAACGCCGCCAGGATCTCCTCAAAGAAAAGGGAGGGTGGGACGAAGTATGGGGTGGAGTTCTTCCCTATTTGCTCCCTCTACTAGGCCCCCTCACGGCACTCCTTGTAATAGCCTTGGTCGGGCCATGCATTTTTAATGCCCTAACCTCCTTCATACAAAAGCGGCTCCAGGCCATCCAAATCCACCAAATGGAGGTCCGGTACCAGAGTTTGGCCAATCAATATGAGGGCCCCGATTATTAAACCCCGGCCCGGTCAATAACCAATGACAGGTACGGACTCTGCTGGGTCAGATGACCTAAGACAGAGATACCAGCATGCTCTGGGCTTTCCTCAGTGACGGGCAACTTCTGAATCCCGAGCAGCTCCACCTAAGCCAGGTTTTGACCATTGGCTTTGAAAAAAGGAACGGGGAAGTGCAGGGCCCTCTACTCGGTGCCATGAAAGGGCCCGGTGAACTAACAGAGGCCTGCTCTAGAGTACCGGGCCTCTTGCACGTGGCAGCCATTCAGCAATTCAGCGATTCAGCATATCAATAGCAAAGATGGCACTGGCAGACCTGCCCCACCTAGCCTCAAGAGGGCTATAATAGGTTATAGGGGGCATATGACCCGACCCGTCACGTGCCATGGGGCCACACCCTACTGCCCGGGGATTCCTTTATGGGTTTCACTTTAAAACTGCCCTGTCTTCCTAAATAAACGAGATTTTGCTCGACATATTCTCCCGGCTCGTGGTAAGTGTTTCTCGAGCCGTCGGCGCTCATTTTTCCCTGTCAGTCCGTGCCACTCTCGGGCGGGACCCGAGAGATACTGATTACCTTAGTTTTGGAAAGTTTTAGATCTCATATATAATCATAACTGACTGCAATAATTGATTTCAACATTTTGACTTACAAATTGTTGCCCTGACAACTATGTCACGGTTTCATTTAGGTGGAGTATATAATCATCAGGGTTACCTAGAAAGTTTTTGTAAATGTCAAGTTCTCAGTTCCAGGCTGTGGAAATTCTGATTTAATTCATCTGGGGTGGGGTTCCAGAGTCTGTACTTTTCAAAAGGTTTCCCAGGTGATTCTGATGAGCAACTAGGTTCTCATAGTTACACATATCCCCAGGCCCTCTAGCTCACTCATCTTCTGCTTCTAAATTATTTATTTCATTAAGTAGATGTTTAGGTAACACCAATTTGCTATTCTTTCAGGGAATACTCACCATCAAATCTCTGTAAAAGAATGATGAGATATATACACAATGGAATTCTACTCAGCCATAAAGAAGAACAAAACTATGTCATTTGCAGGAAAGTGGATTGAACTGGAGAATATTATGCTAAGTGATATTAGCCAGTCACAAAAAGTGAGAGGTTGGATGTTTTCCCTCATATGCAGAAGGTAGGGAGAAATCAGGACACAGGAGTGATTCCAAAGGAAGAGAAACCTTAGTGGAGTGAAGGAGGGGCCTAACTGAGGGAGGCTGGAGGGGGGAAGAAGACTTAAAAAGGGAAACACCTTAATGGAAATGATGTACATAACAAACTTATCAATGAAAATCACTGTGCTAAGCCTGGCAAGGTGGGGAGGAAGAGGGAGTGGGGTTGGAACTGGGGGAGGGCTCAGTGAGTGCTATGTGCATATATGCCTCTATCACCCTGAACTTCAAGATGCATGATTACAATGCACCAATAATAATAATAAAAAGAACAGACAAGAAAATAAATCTCTTGAAAGCATAGCACGAACTGATTACTTGCTCTATGCTTAAAATTTCCTATCAGGAAAGCAATTAATATCTCCTTTCAATTAATAATCAGTTTAAAAAGCAATATATTCTTTAGGGTCAGGAGTGTTAGAGTTCCTTCTTATATTATCCTTGAAAACAGAGCAGGGACATCAAACACTGTGTCCCTGAGACACCTCTTCCCTTCCCCAGGACCCTAGCCAAGTCAAGGAGATCAGGAAAATGGGCCAAGACAATGTTCAGGTAAGTATTATCAGCAGGAACACTGACTTCCTCACATGTACACTTGGAATTAGGGCAAACTAGTCATCTGCAGAAGCCTCCTTCTTGCACTTACACCAGACAGCTGTTCCTTGGAATGATGGTCACACAATGGAACAGAGAAAGCTGGTGCTGTCACTGTTTATGTAGCCTAACCTATAAAGCCCCTGTCCCTCTGAGTGGTGGCATGAAACAGAGCACTGTGGAGAGGATGTGTTCATCTGACCAGCTACCACTGGACTTTCTGGTGAAGTACTGTGAGGGATGGAGATGATGCCTATCCAGCCTGTTGCCACTGGACCTTCCCATTAAGCAAGTTTCAATAAACCTTATGTCTCACACAGCATCTCTGGGTATTTTCTTTGATCTCTTCGCAACCTGTCCCATTGCCCTAGTACAACTGGGCTGTGAACCTGATACATCTCTTCACAATGTTAAGTAAAAATCCATTCTGTATGTAGGGAAAATAGTATTCTATGAGAAGGTCAGGAAAAGAAACCATTTTTATTGCCCTAAGTTGGAATCATTTATTCTTACCTGCTCTGCCTGTTTCTCAGAAGGGCGGGGTACAGAATGAATCCAAGAAAAACCAGAAACTGAAACTCTGACCATGAAGGTTAATGATATTGTTGTGAGGTATCACGTGCGCTCCAGACTTGGATCTGTATCTGGGGGTCTAGAAAGTCGTGGTACTGTTGATCGCCCATTCAGAGAGGTGGTTGCTGCACTGTGGTATCATAAACACCAACCCAAGCACCTGGGGTTCTAGTTCCCATTACTGAGTACCCCAATGCATTACAAAGAGGCTTCCCCTTTCTGGGTCTCCATTATCTCCTCTTTGATTAAGGGATCTCACCATATAAAATTATACTCAAACTTTAGCAATTGGAGACCCCAACTGAATTTGATATGAAAAGTTTTGGTTGCTTATTTGCTGTCAAGTTTTTCAAAACCACAAACACAATACTTGAGCATCAAGATTGTCTGATAGGATTTGACAGTTAAGGTAATTATCCTAATAATATGTATATTTTTACTTTTTTTGTTATTGGGGATTGAAGCCAGAAGCATTCTATTTCCAAGCTATTCTACATTCCCAGCCCTCACCCCTTGTATTTGAAACAGGATCTCACTAAACTGCTGAGGGTCTTGCTAAATTGCTGAGTCTGGCCTCTAACCTGCAATTCTCTTGTCTCAGCCTCCCAAGTACTGGGATTACAGGCATATGCCACCACATTTTTATGATGTGAATGAAAAAGAATTTATTCATAGAGTAGTCGGGGATGCCACATTAAGAAACACCATATTAGATAATATCCAGCCATGTCACATTTCCTTTTTGAAGTCTGATTGCTATTAGATCATCTTCAGTCTTCTCCTCCTAGCCCTAGACAAACTATACTTCTGAATTTGCCCTAACAGATATGAAGATTGTCTAAAAAATAATATGCTGTGAAGTAACAAGTACTCATTTCCTGAGAATGTTATGTGCCGAACATTCTACTAGGAGTTTTGGAGGACACAGAAAGGGAGAGTGAGTGGTCTCTGGCCACCAGTGGTTCACCACATGCTACCCTCGAATTTTCTGAGCTCCCATCATTTTCCTGGAACTTGACTATGTGTGGAGTCAGAAAGAGCCCACTGTGCCCTCGCTTGTGTGGTTCCTTTTGTCTGGGAAGGTCCTGGGGAGAGAATAAGAAAAAAAGAAGATGAGGCGGAAGTGGAAGAGGAGGAAGAGGAGGAGGAAGACTGAAGAGAGAAGCATAGTGTAGCTCCTCCTGGAGCTCTCAGTTTAACAAAAGAGGAGAACAAAGACACACAATGATAATTTAGTGTTGCAGAGGCATTTACCAAGGAAACACAAAAGAAACTTAGAGGAACTCACAGATTCCGCTACATGGGTCTTAAGGAATCCAAAGGAGGTTTTTAAGTTGGGTAGAGCGAAGAGGTTCTAAAACATCATAAGAATAAAGTTAAGGGCCAGGTGTGGTTGTGCACCCCTGTGATCCCAGTACTTGGGATGTTGAGACAGGAGGATCACAGGTTCATGGCCAGCCTCAGCAACTTAGTGAGATTCTCAGCAACCTAATGAAACCCTGTTACAAAACAACAACAACAAAATAAATTTAAAGGGCTGGGGGTGTAACTCAAAGGTAAAATGCCTCTGAGTTCAATCCTCTGTACCCTAAATAAATAATAAAGTTAATGGATGTGTAGCAGAAAGACATTTCATGATTGAGACATGAAATGTCTCAATGTGGATGAAAGATTTAAAAAGGCATTGCTACAGAAATCACCTCCCAGCCCTTCCACTTACGTGCTAGGTACACTTGGGCAAGTTACTAGAACTTTCTGTACTTAGCTCATAGGATTAACTTTTCTAATGCACGTGAAGTGTTAGAGTAGTGCTGGCACATCCCGGGTGCTGAATATAGGCGTTATGATCATTATTATGGTCATCATCATTATCATCATTATTACAATCAAATGCACTGCTCCTAAGTGTATTTATGAGGATTTGCTTGTGAGAGGAGGGTGTGTGTTGTTTACCACTTTGTCAAGGAGATCATGCTTTGGACTTGTCCCAGAGTACACATCAGTAGGTTCAGAGATAGATCACATGCTCTAGATGCTGGCAAGGAGATGGGGATCTCATAGGATTAGCGGAGGAAATTCTAGTGCAACCTCTTTTCCCATGAAACCTGGTCCCACAGAGCAGCAGACCCACGTGAGGACACGCACTGATTTTGCATAGTTCACTCCCTGACGAAGAGGTGCCAATTTCACTTTGGTGCAAGTCTCTTACTGTGTACATTGGTCATTCACCCAGTCCCCACCATCGAGACTGTATACCTGTATCCAACCATTTCCCTCCAGAAGAATGTTCGAAAACATGAGCCAATCTTGAAAACACAAGACTACACCACACAGGCAGCTTAATTTCAACCTCAGAACTATTTCTTCCATATTCCTGGTACTTTGGCTCCATGAATGACATCAATGCCCTCTTAGGTTACAGCAGGAGTTACAGAATTCTTTCTATTATCAGTGTCTTTTCTCTATCTCTTCAATGGATTCGCAAAAATGAGGATGGTCACAGTTGGCTGGGAATGCAGAGATGAAAGTCATGGCCTCTGCTCCTAATGGGAGGAGGTCCCTGGATGGTAGCAATGCCAGATGATTAAAAAAACACGTACAATGTAATACGAACACGCACAAACACAGAGCTGGCACATGACCAGTGTATGTTCAACTGATGTAAGGTCATTTTTTACACTGAGCCAAGTGGTTACATGGATCAAGAAGTGGCCTATTCACAATTCAGCTTTGCTTTTTTCTGGTTAAAAAAGAGCAATATATCAGAAAAGAATCCTGAAGGATGAATTCAACTGTACAGTCTCCCCAATTCCATTGCTACTCCTGTGATCCAATCTATCTCCATTTAGACTACTGCATGTGCTTCCCAACTGGTCTCTTTCTTACATTCTTCTCAAACCTCTTTCTATGCAGCATTCAAAATATATAATCTTTGAAAATCTCCAATTGAATCATGTCCCTCAGCTATGTATAAGCTTTCAATGATGACCAGTCACACTTCAAATGAAATCCAAACCCCAAGCCAGGAGCAGTGATGCATGGCTGTAATCCCAATACTTGGGAGGCTGAGACAGGTGGATGGCAGGTACAAGACCAGCCTCAACAACTTATCAATACCCTCAGCAACCTAGCAAGACTCTGTTTAAAAATAAAAAAAATTAAGCCAGGCAGGGTGGCACACGCTTGTAATCCCAGTACTTGGGAGGCAGAGACCGGAGGATCCAGGTTCGTGGCCAGGCTCAGCTACTTGGTGAGGCCCTCTGCAACTTTGTGAGACCCGGTTTCAAAATAAAGTATAAAAAATAGGGCCGGGGTTGTAGCTTGGAGGTAGAATGCCCCTGGGTTCAATCCCTGGTACTGCAAAAAAATAAATAAATAAAAATTAAAAATTAAAATGGCTGGGGGCATAGCTCAGAGGTAGAATGACCCTAGGTTCAATCCCCAGTATAAAAAAAAATCCAAACCCTCTAAGGTACTAGCATGACTTTATATGCCTTGCTTCTCTTCCTCTTCCATGCCTCTGGCCCTCTCTCACTCGAAGGCTCCAGGCACACAGATCTTCATTTTCAGTTTCTCCCAAAGGCTATTTTATATCTGTAGCTCAGGCCTCAGAGGCAGGTCTCTTCCTTTGAAGAATAATGATAAAGCATATAAGTTTAAACTGCATGTTAAAACCTTATTAAATAGAAGTTGTTATTACTCATGCTGCACCAACAAAAAGCAAAGAACCATGTCATTTTTATAAATCATATGATAAAAGTACATTTTCCTTTAGGCATTTAAAAACTGTGAAGATAGCAACAATGTCTATCCTGTGAATTCTTCTCTTTGGTCCACTGTTTTTGTTGTTTTGTTTGCCTAAAATTCATGTGACAAAGAGCATTTGATCATCCCTGGCCAGGTGACCTCTTCCTGTTCCACTCTACCTGCCTGCCCTCTGCACCCATTTGGACCTCTGCTTCTGATCTTTGCAAAACTCCGTGCGCATCAAGGACTCATATCATAGCTCCCTTGGCTATTACAATTACACCTGCATCAGTAATATTTATGGAAAACAGGTTGTGGGCATATTTCCAAACCATATGCATGTGCTCTATCAGATACCTGAGATAAAAAACTGCCCTCTAAGAAGTTTTAATTTAAGTGTTTTGTTGTGAAGGAGATAAACATACCAGGAACAATAGAAAAAAATTGTCTGTAGCAGGAAGAGGTGGTGCAAAACAGTGATACCAGTACTTGGGAGGGTGAGGCAGGAGAATTGCAGGTTCAGGGTTAATCTCAGCAACTTAGCAAGACCCTGTTTTAAAATAAATAGGAGCTTGGGAAATGGCTCAGATAATGCCCTGAGTTCAATCCCCAGTGACACCAAGGAAGGAGGAGGAGGAGAAGGAGGAGGAGGAGGAGGAGGAGGAGGAGGAGGAGGAGGAGAATTGTTTGTAGTATATACTTATACAACACCTACTGTATGCAAAACTGTGGGGTAGCCATCAAGAACAGAAATCTTAACTGGGAGGTACTCAGCCTCAGAAAAGAATCAGGAATCTTGGCATCAGAAGACTTGTACTCATGTTTTCATGCTGACATGATGTGTGGATTCAGACAATATTCATTCAAAATCTATTTCCTCATCTATAAAACAGTCACTAACACCTGATTCCAGAAGCCACCTATGGGTTGAGAAGATTAAATGCATGTGAAAGAGTTTTTCAAATGTCAAAGCACCTAATGATGAGGAAGATAAGAACGGGGATTAGGAAGTGTTTGCACTTCATTTTAGAGTTGAGGTTGAGGGAGGTGACAAAGTTTGCACATCACATAGCTGGTTAAATGGTGAAGCTGGAATTTGAACATGGTTCCATCTGGCTCCATAGTTAATAATATTAATTCTCATGGCACATGACCAATCAGACATCCTTAACTTCAGGAAGTACTTTTATTAAGAGTTCACTGACCCTGGGTTATAGACCCTGGATACAGCTCAGGTCTATAACATACTGTTTGTGTTACTGGGTATGTCCCGGCTTTTCTGTGCGTCACCTGATAAATGAAGGAATTGAACACTAAGGTGTCTCAGATTCATTCTCTTTGAGTTCATCTGACCTTCTGTGGCCTTGTTTCTTGTTGTCACATTAGAAATTGTTTATTGGGTAATTGATGATCCAAATCAATGTGGCTATATGCCAAGGAAAGGAATGTGTGGGAACAAGATGGCCCTGACACTCCCACAGGCCCCAACAGCCGTTATAGGCGTGGTGAGCAAGATGTTCTTTCCCTTCTGGGAAATTGTTTGCATGGGCTGTTCCGAGAGCGCCATGACCGCGCCTTAAACCCTGGCTTGTGATTAACCGCCTCTTTCCGGAGCTCCCCATCCCTCACAGGATTAGGGTATAAAGCCTGACCTTGGAGAGCAATAAAGACCCCTTTTAGCCTCAAGCCTGTGTCCCTGTATGATCAATCCCGACACTCTCCGCAGACACTCGGCCCAGGCTACGCAGCCACAGCAATTGGAGGTCCCACCGAGATCTGAAAGTGAGGATAGTGGACGGGGTCGTCCCTTGTGCCGGCCAGGTGTATTGGGGGAAACTGGAGGGCGCCCGAACAGTGGGGCCTGAAAACCGGAGATACAGTGAAGGACACAGCAGGAAAGAGAGCGCTCGGATAAGGTAAAGGGTGCAGTGAAAAAAAAATATCAGGAGAAGTGTAATATAGAGAAATAATATTGGGAGAAGTGTAATATAGAAAAAGTGTAATAAAGAAAAACAATATTGGGAGAAGTGTAATATAGAAAAACGGTATTGGGAAAATTGTAATATAGAAGAACAATACTGGGAGAAGTGTAATATAGAAGAAAATGGGCCTAGGAAAAAGCCGCTTGCTTGTGCCAGGTCTTGCGCAAGAGAGTGAAATTAAGCCTTCCACACCACCTGAGCCAGTATGGGCTGAGGCGTCACAGCCATTTTTTGGTGGTAAGCCCCTAGATCCAAGAGATGAGAAAATTTTAGAAAAAGAGGCTTCCAGGTATCATCAGGATAATTTTCCTCCTTTGATACCCTTGGCACAGCCAGAGGTAGAGGAGAAAGAGGGTCAGCATGAGAAATTAAGGGAGGAGGTGAAAAATTTGAAACGTCAGGTAAAACTTTTGCAGGGAAAACGTACTAGCTGCCCACCAAATCTGTCTTCTTCAGTCATAGCAGATCTGGATCCTCCCCCTTCCATAAAACCTATAATTGCAGGGGCACAAAGGCCTCCCGGAAAACCTTATCCTTTGCCCACCGTGTCACCTTTGCAGGCCGCTGTTAACCAGGCGGCACAGCAGGGTGAAGATGTTACTGGATTTCAATTATTCCCGGTCATA
>PVJS01064302.1:0-10263 GCA_004027185.1 Glis glis | reverse complement strand
AGAGAGAGAGAGAGAGAGAGAGAGAGAGAACACTGAGGCTGGCCACGAACCCGGATCCTCCAGTCTCCGCCTCCCAAAGTACTGGGATTACAAGCGTGCGCCACCACGCCCAGCCTAGATGACTGCTTGTTAACATGGAACTTGTTAAATGTATTAGGGACAACACAATACCCTGCGTACCTAAGACAAACAAGGAGGCCCTTTGTTAATGTAAAATTAAGTAGTTAGAGCAGGGTGAGAGAGTAGAGGGCCATGTTGATCAGGTGTGACTATTTTTGTTACGAAGGAAAATATGGTTTTAAATAAAATGTGTATCATATTTCTGAATAAGGGTATAAGGCTTAGAGGAAGAATCTTTATCTCTTTTAACTTTTACATGCACTGTCTTTCAAAAATAAATGAACAGAATTAAAGTAAGATCATGATGGCGGTCAATCAAGCAAGGCCTGTCTCTCCGGGAGGCGAGTACACATTGGTGCTTGTCAACAAATCCAAACTCTACCTTCATTCTGAGCCAGGTTCCAGAGTTATCTCCTCTAAAACCATCTTCAGCCATTCTAGTTACAATCCAATACATGATCGTTGTCCTACTGATTTTTAAAACCGACCCTGTGCAAGACACTGTTTGGCACTGTGTAAAACTATAAGGATAATCATACATGTGCTGTCACAAATCTTATCACCTAAATATGTAGGAAATATAAAGATCTCAATTTCTATCATTCAAAATTTTTGTTCATATAATCTAGGGTGTGATTCGATATTAGCCAGCTTACTTGTTCCAAATTTCTGTCCATAAATTTATCTCCCTAAGTAAATTATAATCTCCGTAGGGCTAGAACTTTGTTTTACTTTCCAGTTTTTGTGTCTAGCATTTACAAAGCTGTGGAGACAGAAGAGGTCCTGCATGAATACAAGTGGTTGACTGTTTAGTTGATGAACTAATGACTTTTCCTACTTCTAAATTGCATATTGTTGCAGAGAAATAAATTATATAATTTTTTTTTCCTCACTGGATAGGTGATCATTTTAAACCAAGCATCAACCATAATTGAAGATAGTCACATACTATCTGTGGCTCAGTCATGGACCAGAATCAACATTTGAATAAGACAGCAGAAGCCCAGTCTTCAGGGAAGAGGAGAACAAGACGCAGCTGCGATGGATTCAAGGTGGAATGAATTCATGTTTCCAAGCTAAAATAAGCAGATGGGATTTTTTATCTATAGAAAACGCAACCAATTGCTAAAAGGGACATTATATTTCAAGTTAGAATTTTTAGCTAAGGCATATATTAAAAAGTAATAAAATAATCTGCATCTTGATTTAAATGTCTTTGAATCTAATGAAGGACTTTCTTTGGTGATATTTCTGATACTTAAATGTTTATTATTATTGAAAAATTAGAAATATTTTAATACCTTCTCTTTGGTTCTTGATGGATGAAGAGATTATTACAAACATTATTAAAATAAAAGATGTTGTATAATATGTAATAATATTCTTCTACATAACCTATAAACCTAGGAGATTAATGTGAATCACTGCGCAATCTTAACCTACTTAAATATTCCTTTCTTGGGAAACAGCATTTTTTTATTCTGATAACTCAAGTACTATAGTCTGATGGGAAAGAAATCTGTGGTCATCAAAAGACCTGCCCAAAGACCTAGTTGATGACTGAAAATTCCTTTTTTTTTTTCATTCGCAAGTTGGTAAAGTAGTAATAATTCTGCATTTTGTTTTGTCACACAATCGTTGGGCATTAAGTGATAGTGGCACTTGGATTAACAGGACAAAATGCTCCTTAAGCACAATAAAACATAAGGATACCAGGACTCAGCATAGTGGAAAATCTTGCTGGCGTTACCTACACTGCAAATGAAAGGCCTCAAAACCAACAGGGAGCCTTTGAACTCCATAAGGAAGTCTCAAGGAAGCCAAGAGATCAGTCCAGCCACCTTTTACCAATACTTTAAGTTTTTTATGTAGTCGACATTTTAGTCTTACCCAGCAGAGTAAAGACCACAGAGATTGTAGATAGTTGCAATAATGTTATACAACATCCTTTTTTTAACTTTGTCCAGGGCCAGGGAACATGAAATCTGTTTGTTTTCAGAGATTGCTGGTAAAGTCTGTTCTGATGAAACATTTGAATAAAGTTTAAGCAAAAGGATAAGTCACGAGGAAAAGGTATTGGTTAATGCAATTGGACTACATTCTAAGGGCAACATACAGGGCTACAATGATTTTCCTTCTACATGCATTAACAAAATGATAACAAATTAGTGGGCAGGAATACAATTTTCAGAGTGATCTCTGATGGCATATTTGGAAAAGAGGCTGGGAGTCGGCAGTTAGCAGCGTACAAAGCACATTAGCTGTAGCCCAATAAAGAAGACAAGAGAAACATTAATAACAGCAGCTATCGTGTATTGAGCACTTAGTATAGGCCAGACACTGGTCTAGTAGTTTAATTCTGTTCATGGATTTATTCCTTCCCACAATTCCACCAACCAGATATTATCTTCCTTCTGCAAACAAACAATGACGACAACAAAAACCCAAGGTATAAATAGGGCAAATGACTCAACGCTGGTAAGGGGTAGAGCAAGGTCTGTTCTGGAGCAGTCCAATTCTCAATCCCATGCTCTTGATCCATATTGCTAAAGTAACTGTGGATCTTCATAATACCAGTACCCTCAAAGTGTTATGGCAAGCAAAATTTTAAGAGTGGACTATTTACTGCTTGGCTTGGGGATGATTTAAATCTCTTAAATATTAAACCTACTGTCCATGAATATAGTATAACTCTCCATTTATTTATACTCTTGAATTTTCCCTCTAAAAGTTAAAAAATTCTCCTCATAAAGATCTTATACATATTTTTTTTTAGATTTCTTCTGAAATACTTGGCATTCTTTAATATTATAGTAAATAGTGTCCTTTAATTTAATCAAGTTGTCTGGTGTCTGCTAGTGGTATCTAGAAGTGTAATTGAAATACATGTGTGCATGTATGATGTTGATACCCTGACATATATCAAAATGTATAATTACAATGCACCAATAAATGAACATAAAAAAAGAAAGACATATCACACATCTAGTCACCTTGCTAAGCTCACCAATTATTCCTAATAATAAAAATGTCATTGAAATCGACATAAAATATATCCAAATCACATTGCTGAGCTTATCAATTATTTCTAATGATTTTTCTGAAGATCCTTTGAGATTTTAATAGCATAAAATATTTGTATCATTAAGAATTATAGTTCTACTTAATACTTTCCAGTCCTTATAAGCATTATGTTATTGTGAAATCCAATGCTGAATGTAAGCAGTGGTGGTTTTATTTGCCTAGTTTCTGACCACATTAGTTAAACATAGTTTATCAGTTTAAGGATATTTACTTATATGCCTAATTAATAAGTTTATTTTTCCTAAATTTATTATGAATTTTAGCAAACATTTGTCTCTTTTAGTTTAACAATGTCGAAGAGGTTTAACAATGTTATTTAACAATGCTGATCTTAACAGTGTTGATAGATTAGACATTCTTAAATATCTGGTATAAACTTAACCTTGTTTTTCATATTGTTTCTCTATTATACTTCAATGAACTGGGTTTGCCAATATTTCAACAAAGTTTTTATATATTCATAATCAGACAGATCTGTTATTTTCTGTATTCATAATCTCTTTTGCCTGGTTTTGATGCCAGGTTATGTTTTGTGGAATAAGTTGAGTACAATCTTTCTATTCTTTGAAAGAACTTATATCCATCTGAATAATATTTTTTCTTGAAGTTTTAAAAAGGGTGCCTATTCTAGATTTCTTTTTGATTATGCTTTGGAAAGTTATTTTTTCCTGGACATTTGTTCGTTTAACTTTTCACCTTGTTAGTTTTTTAGTTTTTTTTTTCTTAATTAGGTCACCTTCAGGGTCACAAGCAAAGTTGAGAGGAGGATACTGATATGTACCATATGCCTGCCCCCCCCCCCGCTCATGCGTATCATTCCCCCTATCGGAGTGGAACATTTGTTAAAATTGCTGAGCCAACAATGACACAACAGAGTTACCCAAAGTCCATTGTTTACATTAAATTTGGTGTTGTGTCTTCTGTGGATTTAGACAAATGTATATAGAATGTGCTATGTGTTGATGAGAAAAAAAATGTATATTCTGCAGCAGTTAGATTGAATGGTGTACAGATGTCTATGAAATCTATTTGGTCTATGGGTCAGTTTTGTTATTAGTACATATTAATCGTACAGAATTGTGGTTTCCATTTTGCCATATTTGACAGTGTATTTTGCAGAGCAGAAGTGTTTGTGTGTGTGTGTGTGTGTGTGTGTGTGTGTGTGTGGTACTGGGGATTTAACCCAGATGTATTGTATTCTACCTCCAAGCATACCCCCAGCTCTTTTTATTTTAATTTTTTGTTGTTGTTGTTTTGAAACAGGTTCTCGCTAAGTTGCTGAATCTTACTAAGTTCCTGAGACTGGTTTTAAACCTGCGATCCTCCTGTCTCAGCCTTCCAAGTACTGGGATTACAGGTATGTGCCACCATGCCTGGCTAGAGCAGAAGTTTTTAATTTTAAGGAAGTCTCACTTCTCCTTATCTCTTTCATGGATTATACCTGTGAAGTTGCACCTAAAAAGGTATCACTACATCCCCAGCTGTCTAGATCTTCTCCCATGTTATTTTCTAGGAGTTTTAGAGTTTTGTGTTTTACTTTCAAGTCTGTGCTCCATTTCAAGTTAATTTTTGTGAAGGGTGTAAGGTTTGTGTCTAGATTTATTCTTCTCCATGTGGATGGAAAGACTGTCTTTTCTCCACTGTCTTGCCTTGTTCCTTTGTCGAGGTCTAAGGACAATGTCAGGGAATTTATCAGTCAACAAGAATTATGAGGGTCTATTTCTGGGTTCTCTATTCTGTTCCTTTGGTCTACTTGTATATTATTTGACCAGTACCAACTATCTTGGTTATTGTAATTTTATTGCAAGTCTTGAGGTTGAGTATTGTCAGTTCTCCAAATTTGTTCTTCAATATTGGATTTGCTATTGTATTTTATTTGTATTCTGGCTCTTTCATCTCTTCATATTAACTTTAACATCAATTTGTTAATATCCATAAAATTACTTTCTGAGATTTTGATTGAAAGTGCATTGAATCTGCACATCAATTATGGAAGAATTGATATCTTGACAATGCCAAGTTTTTGTTTTTTTGTTTTGTTGTGTTTGTACAGGAAATGAATGTGAAATATTTCTCTACTTATTTGATTCTTCTTTGATGTCTTTCATCAGAGTTTGATAGTTTTCTAATAAAGATATTTTGTTATAAATCATTTTAGGGATGCTAATGTAATGGTATCAGGTTTTTAATTTAAAATTTTATTTGTTCATTGCAATTATATAGGAAAGGTATTGACTTTTGTACAAAAACCTTATACCCTGAAACCTTGCAGCAATCTTATTAGTTCCAGTTTATTTATTTGTTTTTTTAATTCTCTGAAATATTTTGCATAGAAAAACGTGTCACTTGAAAAGGCAGACTTTTTCCTTCCTAACCTGTATAAATTTTATTTAATTTTCTTGTTTTATTACATTAGCTAGGACTTCCAGTACAATGTTGAAAAGGAGTATAAAATGGGACATTCTGCCCTGTTGTTGATCTTAGTGGAAAGCTGTGAGTTCCTCACCATCAAGTATATTAGGTGTAAGGTTTTGGTCGATATTGTTTATTGAGTTCAGAAAGTTCCCCTTTATTCCTAATTTATTGAAAATTTTTAATCATGAATGAGTGTTGGGCTTTGTCAAATATTTCTACATCCATTGATGTGACCATATGTTTTTCTTTTTCTTTTTTAGAGTGTTAAAGGGATGGATTCATTAAACCAGCCTTATATAACTGGGATAAATCTCATTTGGTTGTGGTGTTTAAATCTTCTTATATGTTGTTGAATTCAATTTGCTAGTATTTGTTGAGGATTTTTGCATTTATGTTCATGAAAAATATTGATCTATAGTTTTCTTTTCATGTAATGTCTCTTCTGGTTTAAGTATGAGGGCACAGTTAGCTTCATTGAATGTAATAGGAAGTATTCCTACTGCTTCTATCTTCTGAAAGTGACTGCAGACAATTGGTATCTTTTTTTTCTTAAATATTTGAGTGGTTTCAGCAATGAATATATCTGTACTTGGTTCCTTCTGTCATGGAAGTTTATTAATTATTGATTCAATTTCTTAAACAGATAAAGGCCTATTCAGATTGACCATTTCTTATGTGAATTTTGGTAGATTGTGTCTTTCAAGGAACAGGTTCATTTTATCTAGCCTATTAAAATTATGGAAATAGTGTTTTTCACTGTATTCCTTTATTATCCTTGCAATGTCCGTGAGATCCGTAATAATGTCTCCTTTCATTTCTGATATTAGTAAATTGAGCCCTCTCTCTTTTCTTCTCTTTTAGTTAACCTGGCTAGAAGCTTATAATTTTTACTGATATTTCTAAAGAATATGCTTTTGGTTTTGTTGCTTTTCTCTATTGATGTTGTATTTTTAATTTCATTAATTTCTGTTTTAATTTTTGTTATTTTCTTCTATTAACTTTGGATTTACTTTGCTCTTCTTTTCCAAGTTTTCAAAAGTGGAGTCTTTAATATTGATTTCCAAGGTTCTTTTCTAACATATACATTCAACGTTATAAATTTTCCTTTATGTACTGATTTCACTACATCACACAAATTTTGATAAATTGTGTTTTATTTTTATTTAGCTCAAAATATTTTAGTTTCTTTGAAATTTCTTCTTCGACACATGTGTTATTTAGAAGTGTGCTGTTTAATCCTCACATGTCTTGCAATTTTCCCAGTTATCTTTATGTTATTGGTTTCTTGTTTAATTCCATTGTCGTCTGAGAGAAGAAACTATATGATCTTTATTCTTTTAAATTTGTTAAAGTATATTTAGAGGAATGTTTCATGTGAGCTAAAGAAGAATGTGTATTCTGCTGTCGTTTGATGATGTAGTCTATAGATGTTGATTAAATCCAGATGGTTAAACTATGTTGAGGTCAGCTATGTCCGTTCTGTTTACGCCTGCTGGATCTGTTAATTTCTTGTAGAGGAGTGTTAAAGTCTCCAACTATGACAGTGGATCCATTTGTTTCTTCTTGCAGTTCTACCAGTTTTTGCTTCAAGTAGTTAAATCAAGTAGTTAAGTATTCTGTTAAGTGCAAATTCATTAATTATCAAGGATTCCTTAATAATTAACCCCTCTATCATTATTTAATGTACCTTGGACCCATGGTAACTTTTATTGCTTTAAAGTCTGCTCTGTCTGAAATTATTTGAGCTACTGTTGATTTCTTTTCATTAATGTTAGCATACAGTTTTTCCATCTCTTTACTTTTAGTTTATGTATTATTATACATAGTGATTTTCTTGTAAACAACATGTAGTTGTGTCTGGTTTTTTGATCTAGTGTGATGATCTCAATCTTTAAATTGGTGCATACAAATCATGAGATTAAAGTGATTACTGATATAGTTGGGTTAATATCTACCATGTACATTACTTTTTTTTTTATTTTTGCTCTTTCTCTTTGTTCCTATTTTCATTCCCCTACTTTTCTGCATTTACCAGTTCTAATTGAGCACTTTATATGATTCTATTTTTCACTCCTTTCTCAGTATATTCATTATACTTTGTCTTTATTTTTGTAGTAGTTGCAATAGTATTTGCAATAAACATTTAAAACTAATTTTAATTCTAGTCAACTTTCAAATAGCACCATATCATTCCATTGATTGTGTGAGTAACTTATAATGAGAAAACATTTCTACTTCCCTTCCCCAATCCTTGTATCATTGGTATAATTTATTTCATTGATGTATACTAATGCATAGGCATATACATAGGATATATACATAAACATACATAGCATTGTGATATATATACATAAACATACATACTATTGTGAGCCAACTATTAATTAAGAATGAGAAATGGTGAGTTCCTCCCCTTTCCCCCAGTGCTTTACATATTTCATTCCACCCTTTTTGCTTGCAAGGTTATGAGGAGAAGACATATGTTATTCTTATCTTTGATCCTTTCTAAATTTTTCCTTTTGCTTCTTTTAGGATTCTTTTTCTGTGTCTTTGATTTTCTGTAGTTGAAAATATATGCTGAGGTTTAGTTTTTACTATATCTTTGGCATTTATCCTGCTTGGTGTTCTTTGAACTTCCAGGATCTCTGGCTCATTGTTTGGTGTTGATTTGGGAGAACTTCTCAGACATTGTTGCTTCAAATATTTCTTCGGCTCCTTACTACCTTTTATTTACTTCTAGGGTCCCCTTATATGCACAACTATAACTTTAGTAGTTGTCACACAGTCCTTGAGTATTCTGTACTGATTTTTCTCTTAAACTTCTCCCAAGTTTTTCTGCAACTGTGTTTCTTTCTTTCCAACCCTACTCACCTTTAAATTATTTTCTGACCTCATATTTCTAACAGATTTCTCTGCCACATGCTCATCTTTCTCATGGTTGTCAGAATTAACTCATAAAATGTAATCTATGTCACATTTAAAAATACAGATTAACCACCCAATGTTTGGCATATTTCTACCCCCGTGCTCTAGCTACACAGATGTTCTTTATTTTCTAATGATTTATATCCCTTTTTGTTTACCTGCTTTCTATTTTACTTTAAATGTTTAATTCTTCTTTAATTTGTAAACTGATATCCCCACTGAAGAGTCAACTCAAATATCACTATATCTGTACATACTTTAACTCATGTAAGCAGAATTAATCACTTTTTTCTATGTAATTTATAACATAAACTTATGGCCAGTATGGTACTTTATACATACTATACCATCATTATTTGTCTCCATTTATTGCCCCCAAAAGATTGCTAGTTCTTTTCATTCACTTGTTATATTTTCTTTGTTTTTACTGTTTTTTTCCCCCTTATGTCTTGACTCCAAAACTTAGTAAAGACACTGGAACATTGTAGTTGCTCAATAAATGTTGGGCAAGTTAGCTGAGGTTCAGATAAGTTCCCTGAGTTAATCAAAACTGTTCATCTGACAAAATGGAAACTTGAAACTGTTATCTGACTTCAAGTGCAGAAATGTTGCCATGCTAAGTAAATAACCGCCTGCCACGATTACAGGTAAATACAGACTTTACCTCTTCTTTCAGTGTTAGCTGTCTTTTTCTGTCATTGACACTTCAAAATTTTTTGGATGGTTGCAAACATTTGTACCTCTGTTTTAAAGCCTCTCAAGCAAAAATTTTCTATTCTCATGCTACTGGTCTTCCAATATTTTTTGTTGGCAATTTTAGCTTTTGTTGCTATTGTGTTAAGTGCTGAGAAAGTCATTATATCTTTCTCTGAACTTAAGTCCTGTATTAATACTGTTCATTTCACATTGCTACAGTGAGAGTAAAGGGGAGGACATCATCAACCTAACTACATTAACGCATTTCATGTCTTCTTAAAATCCCTGCTCGTTGGAGAGATACTACTGTAGCCATTAACCTTTTCATTTTTACAGAACAGCTTAGAATTTTACTGTGAGAATTTTGACTTTTTGAGTCTCTCTTACATCTTGAGCTAATATTTCTTTTAGAGTTGAAGTCATGGAAAATATAAAACTTTTCTCTGAACGTTTTAAAAAATTTCTTTAGAACAGGATTTATATTTATTTATGCATGTGTCTTCATTATCTTCATTAGTAAGATGTCCTATTAATTTTTTTGTAGTACCAGGGATTGAACCCAGGGGCATTCTACCTCTGAGCTACACCCCCAGTCCTATTTTCTATTCTTTATTTTGAAACAGGGTCTCACTAAGTTGCAGAGGGCCTCACTAGGTAGCTGAGGCTGGCCGCGAACCCGGATCCTCCGGTCTCCGCCTCCCAAGTACTGGGATTACAAGCGTGCACCACCACGCCCAGCTGATAAGATGTCCTATTAATTTCTGATATTCCTTTCTCCTTGATTTCACCAATCAGTGCTCTCATGGTCAGCATTTATGTAGTAGTTTTCTCTGTATTTCTTCAACAATCAACAAATCATATTGCCAATATATTCATCATTGATTCTGTGGGCAACTATCTTAGTGGTTGGCCTAAAATAGTATATATTGTTATTTTAAAGAACTTAGAGCAGATAGAAAATTTACTCAGGGCAGAAATAAGAGCGAAGGAGAAGGAAGAGGAGGAGGAGGAGGAGGAGGAGAA
>PVJS01064301.1:0-10267 GCA_004027185.1 Glis glis | reverse complement strand
GAGGGGGAGAGAGGGAGGGAGGAGAGGGGGAAGGGGAGGAGGAGAAGGTCACTATGATGATGATGATGATGATGAGGAGGAGGAGGAGGAGGAGGAGAAGGAGAAGGTCACTATGATTTCTAGGATGATATGATTGAATCCTCAGTATTTCCTGCGAGGACCAATTTTGATTAAATTTCCAGCGGTCAGCTGGGCGTGGTAGCGCATGTTTATAATCCCAATACTTGGGAGGCTGAGATAGGAGGATCCCAGGTTGTCGGCCAGCCTCAGCTACTTAGGCCCTCCACAACTTAGACCCTGTTTCAAAAAAAGGAATAAAAAATAGGGCTGGGGGTGTAGCTTGGAGGTAGAAGCCCCTGGGTTCAATCCCCAGTACCTAAAAAAAAATAAAAAAAATAGCGGTCAACAAAGTAGAATTTGCATAATCCATTGGCTGAGCGCAGCGTCAGGAGTTAAGGCTTTGTTGCGGGTGGGCACAAGGGGAAGGGGGTTAGAAGGACTCAGACCACAAGAGCAAAACCATTGAGTTCAAATCTAGGATCTGTGGTTGACCCTTTGTACTCCCCAGCTGACTGTTTCCATCCTCAGTTTCCCTGTCTCAGGAGAGTCGTGATAAAAATCCCCATCCTAGCACCGAGGTTGGGATGAAATGCTAATGTGAATTGCAAATGTTAGATGGAGGGAAATTGCAATGACATCAGGAGGGGGCCTCTTGTATGTAATCCAGTCACACTTGGCGTCCTGAAGTCTGGAGTATGCTAATTAACCAAGTAACCATTGGTGGTGGGCTCCAGCCCCCAGTGGGCGTGGCAAATGGAGGCGGGAATCTGAGACCCCTCCAGGACTAAAAGTACTGCCATGGGCACCTCGGTTCAGCTGAGGTTCTGCAAGACTCCACCAGCGCAGTCCTCCTTGGGCGCAGGCCTCGACCAGTGCGGCACAGTCCTCGGCTGGGCAGTCCTTGACCAGGCAGGCCTCGGCCAGCACAGCCCTGGCCAGCACAGACCTCTACTAGCACAGCCCTCGGCCAGCACAGCCCTTGGCCTGCATAGCCCTTGGCCTGCATAGCCCTTGGCGAGCACAGACCTCTACTAGCACAGCTCTCGGCCAGCACAGCCCTTGGCCAGTACAGACCTCGACCAGCACAGACCTCAACCAGCACAGGCCTCTACTAGCACAGCCCTCGGCCAGCACAGACCTCGACCAGCACAGACCTCGACAGTGCAGTCCTTGAAAGGCTCAGTCCTCCACAGGCGCAGTCCTTGACAGGCACAGTCCTCGAGGGACACCGGCCTAAGGCCTCACTATGCATCTACCCTTGGATCCCACCATTGAAGATCTGCATTTGTCATCAGATGATAGCAAAGAGGAGTATCCCTTCCTCGAGACAGTGGAAGAGATTGAGGACTTTCTCCAGACCTTCTCTGACCCCTATAAGGAACAGGCAAAAGCCCCAGCTGTGCCAGAGCCAGCTGTGGCTCCTGGTGAGGACAGCCAGCGGGTGTCAACCCAGAGGCAGGGGAAGCCTCCCTGGAGGTCCGTCTCCAGTGAAGGCAGCCAGATGGAGACTTTACGTGCTGAGCAGATTCTCAATGGGATGCTGGTGTCAACCCTGTGTGGAGGTCATAATCAGACTGTCGATGGAGGACCACTAGCAACTCTTAAAGGGGACCCTGTGATGACCTTCAGGCCCCGAATGAAGACAGTATGGTGAGTTACAATGACAACCAGACCCTCTATGGGGGTCAGATGACAGCCTCCAACTACAACCAGACACTCTATGGGGATCAGAGGACAACTGCCACCTACAACCAGACCCTCTATGGGGGTCAGAGGACAACCGCCACCTACAACCAGACCCTCTATGGGGGTCAGAGGACAACCGCCATCTACAATCAGACCCTCTATGGGGGTCAGATGATAGCCACAAGTTATGACCAAACCCTCTATGAGGGTCAGATAACAGCTGCCAATCACAACCAGACCCTCTATGGGGGTCAGACAACAGCTGCCAGCTACAACCAGACCCTCTATGGGGGTCAAATGACAGCCAACAGTTACAACCAGGCCCTCTATGGGGATCAGATGACAGCCACCAGTTATGATCAGACCCTCTATGGGCGTCAGATGACACCCATCAGTGGTGGCCAGTCCCTTAATGGGGGTCAGGAGATCACCTTCATTGATGACCAGACCGTCTATGAGAGTGGTGTGATGACCTTTACTAGTGACCAGACTCTCTGTGGGGGCCATATGAGATCCCATCAGCCCTCATTACTGCCATATTCAGGATTCCTAAGCATTTCAAGTTCCCCTTTGATCCAGGCACAACTTCCAGAATACAAGCAGGATTTCTTTTTTTTTTTTTTTTTTTTTTTTTTGCGGTCCTGGGGATTGAACGCAGGGGCGTTCTACCTCCGCGCTACGCCCCCGGCCCTATTTTTTTTATACTTTATTTTGAAACCGGGTCTCACGAAGTTGCGGAGGGCCTCACTAAGTAGAGAGAGAGAGAGAGAGAGAGAGACAGAGAGAGAGAGAGAGAGAGAGAAAGCTGAGGCTGGCCGCGAACCCGGATCCTCCGGTCTCCGCCTCCCAAAGTACTGGGATTACAAGCGTGCGCCACCACGCCCGGCTACAAGCAGGATTTCAAGACACAGAGCTGTTGGCTCCAGAAGAATCCTTCCATAGTGAGCACATACTCAGGTTGTGGGAAATTTTACACCAAGGCTTCCCACCTCCAAATCCACAGGCGCAAACACACTGGGGAGAAGCCCTATATATGCAATGTGCCAGGATGCACGTGGAAATTCTCCCGCTCCAATGAACTCTCTAGACACAAAAGAAAACACAGCGGGGAACGGCACTACCTGTGTATTATATGCAGCAAGAATTTTGCAAGATCTGATCACTTAAGGCAGCATGAAAGAGTCTACAGACTGCACCCCATCAGTCCATGAATACAGCTAAGATACTGTCTCTACTAAACTTCTGTTTCCTTGGTTTACTTATGCACTGTGCCAGTACATAGTGAATGCTTAATACCATTTGTAAATGTTTTAAAGTTTTCATCTAGTTTCCTAAAGATGGAAAACATGTATGCATTTTCATATAAAAACTGGATAATAGGTGGGTGTGGTGGCATTCGCCTGTAATCCTAGTACTTGGGAGGCTGAGACAGGAGGATCCCAGGTTCAGTGTCCGCCTTAGCAGCTTAGTGAGGCTCTCAGCAACTTAGTGAGACCCTATTTCCAAATAAAAAATAAAATAGGGCTGAGGGTGTAGCCTGGAGGTAGGAGGCCCCTGGGTCCTACCTTAGTACAACAACAACAACAAAATAAATAAAATAAAAATAAAAACTAAAAAATACACAACTTAATAGAATCCAAAGCACTCTTTGTTCACTGCCCTCTGTAGGGTACTGCTTTTATCAGTGTGCTATGATCCTTCGAGATCTTGCTCTGTGCATTTACCTCTATGTGCACTTATGAAAAATGTCTTGCGAAAGCTGTCATTCCTATTTCAGATTAAGACGAAAGTGGAGCCGGGGGGTGAAGAGGGAGGGTAGTCTCATGCTTGTATGTCTGAGATAACTATCACAAAGACTCTGAAGGTCCGTACGCACATATGCCTATGACAAAACTATTACAAGAACTTGCTGTCAGAGCTGGGGATGTAGCTCAGTGTAGAGTGCTTGCCTGGCATGCATGAGGCCTTGGGTTCCATATCCAGCACTGCAAAAAAGAAAAAGAAACCCAAAAAACTCTGACAGCACAAAAATTCCATAACAGTTGCTTCTATGAAGACATCTTACCAGCACAATTAGCAAAAAATAATTACCAACTCCAGATCCTGCAGTAAGTCTCTGTGACTAATAAACTTTATTTTAGGATAAAAAAAATCACATGAGTATATTTTAGGTTTATTTAACCTGATAGCAACCCAATAAATATTCTGGTACCTACTAGAAACAAGATATTATACAAGGCAGTTTAGAAGACAGACAGACTTGGGAGATAAAAACCCTCTCTCAAGTGCAGCTTGGAATTCTGCAGTCTGGCTTTGATTCCTTTAGTTCATTCATTTATTCATTCATTCACTCATTCAACAAGTCTAGAATATCTTCTCCATGCCAAGAGCCGTGCAGGTATTTGGCACGGATGCAGGGAAGTGCAGTCACAGCCCTCCTGCAGCTGCACGCAAGTAATTACCAGCGCAGCCCTCATCCTCTCCTCCCCAGCTCAAGGGGCGGGAGATGCAAGTGTGATCCTGAAATCCACACAGAAGTAGGAAGCACAATTTTTTATTGGATGTTTGTTTATACACTGAACATTGTATATAGGGAGAATCTTATTGAATTCTTGTAACAACCCCAAAAGGAAGATATATTTATCATTTCTACTTCCTAGGTGAGGAATCTTAGGCTGGCTGTTAAATACCTATGGTCACATGATGGGAAAACTGGATTTAAGCCCAGATCAGCTGTTTCCAGAAGCCCCATGATTAACCCTATCTCACACTGCCTCTCTTGTCCTGCTGTGTGAGTGTGGACATAGGATCTTCACAGAACTCCTTCCGGATTAATCATTCAAAATAAATCATTCCCCCAGGAGGACTGAGTGGAGGGAGGGGTGGAAAGAGACCAGTAGGGCTCCTCCAGGGGAGCTCCCTCCACGTGGAAGGGAATATAGGTTCGGGGAAAGGGTTCTCTGCTATATACCTACACTGTTAGATCAACCGGTCCTTGTAAAAATCACAACCCTTCCTTCAGACACTTTTACCAGGAAATTTTTTCATTTAAAATACAAGCATTTAGCAGGGCATGGTGGCACATGTTTGCAATCCCAGTACTTGGGAGGAGGCTGAGACAGGAGGAGTGCAGGTTCAAAGCCAGCCTCAGCAACTTAGTGAGGCTCCCCACAACTTAGTGAGACCCTGTTTCCAAATAAAAAATAAAATAGGTCTGGGGTGCAGCCCAGAAGTAGAAGGCCCCTGGGTTCCATCCACAGTACCTAAATAAATAAATAAATAAATAAATAAATAAATATGGCTGGGGATGTAGCTCAGAAGTAGACAGCCCCTGAGTTCAATCCCCAGTGCCAGAAAAAGGAAAAAAAAAGTTTAGAAGTTCTAATTCTATACCCTCTATTATTCATATCGGACCACACTACCTCTCCTTCGTAGAACTGATTGTTATAATTATATATTTATTTGTGTAATTATTTGAATAACTTTCCCCCTCTATGCTCTATGCTTTACAAGAAGAGACTTTCCTTGTATCCTCAGAACTTACAAAGTGAATGGCAGGTACATAATGATCCATACATATTTGTTGGGTAAATGAATGAATGAAGGAAGGAATGAGTGAATCTCTGAACTTGTTAATGTCTTCGACCAGATTATTACCCGATTAACACTGACATATTCATCTAAGAAAAAAGGTAATAATTATACAGAATAACAATTTACTTTTTCAGAAAAAAAATGACAAGTATACCTAGAAGCAAAACATTTCTTCATTAGAGTACTTTGCTTAAAAGATTTATTTTTATTTGATGACATACAAACCTGAGGTCTGGACTGTTTTCCATCATTAAAAGTCCCAGGACTTTGCTTCCTGCATCAGGTTCAATATGCCAGTCAAATTCTAGTAATTACATGTCTCCTTCTTAGAATTCCCAAAGAGTGTGGATTAGAAAGATAATTCTTTTCTTTCCCCTGTTGGTCATTACAGCCATTTATTGAAACTACCAGTGTGTAATGCAGCTGGTGGAAAATAGCAACTTGGGCCACAGCCATAGTGATGTTCTTTTGCTCCACAAACCTCCACAAGTCAGACAATGAAACCATTTAGTGGAGTTTGAACTCAAAGGTAGGCTAGCTAAATTGTTGACAGTTAAAATGATTAAGAATAAGAGAAGAAAACTTGAAATTCTTGTACAGATTCTTCTTTTTTTTTGTGGTACTGGGGATTGAACCCAGGGGCATTCTACCTCCAAGCTACACCCTCAGCCCTATTTTTTATTCTTTATTTGGAAACAGGGTCTCACTAAGTTGCAGAGGGCCTCACTAAGTAGCTGAGGCTGGCTGAGAACCTGCGATCCTCTGGTCTCAGCCTCCCAAGTACTGGGATTACAAGTGTGTGCCACCACGCCCGGCTACAGATTCTTTAGCTAGTCTTTTCAAACTTCCATTTATTCATGTATCAGTACTAAGAATTTTATGTTAATTATGTTAAGTTTAATTATTACCCAACCCTATAAGATTGGCATAGTTGCCACCCCACATTTTTAGATGAAGTACTTATGGCTGAAGGAGCTTAAGCAATGTGCGCAAGGTGACCGGCTATCACTGGAATCTCTTTGTTATGGTTACTAAAATATTACATGTTTATTATAGATAATGCATAAAATAGACAAAGTATTAAAAACAAAATAAAAAATCAAGCTGGGCGTGGTGGCGCACGCTTGTAATCCCGGTACTTTGGGAGGCGGAGACCGGAGGATCCGGGTTCGCGGCCAGCCTCAGCTCTCGCGCTCTCTCTCTCTCTCTCTCTCTCTCTCTCTCTCTCTCTCCTTAGTGAGGCCCTCCGCAACTTTGTGAGACCCGGTTTCAAAATAAAGTATAAAACAAAATAGGGCCGGGGGCGTAGTGCGGAGGTAGAACACCCCTGCGTTCAACCCCCAGTACCGCAAAAAAAAAAAAAAAATCAACAAGAACCTCCATTGCCAGAAACAACTATGATGAGCATTTTGGTGAATGTCTTTCTATTGTTTATTTTACATGATTATGTGTTTTGGATGTAGAATGCCCCTGAGTTCAATCCCCAGTGCCACACACAAAAAATTGACTAGATTTTTATAAACAAATATTTTATACATGTATGACAATTTATTTTTTGGATATATTTATAGAACTAGAGTTAATTCTTTAAGGGTACAAAATTCTTTTTTTCACTTTAGCTGTAATAACATTTTGTAAGGGAATATAATTCTTAAAAATTTCTAAGTTGGTGTAATTCACACTGTCCATGTACAAATTCTATGGAGAATAGTTTTCTTTGAATTCATGGATTTCTTGTCTCTGTGCTTATTATATTATTTTTTTTTGGTGGTACTAAGGATTGAACCCAGGGGCATTCTATCTCTGAGCTATACCCCCAGCCCTATTTTCTTTTTTATTTTGAAACAGGGTCTCCTTAGGTTGTTGACAGTTTCACTAAGTTACTGAGGCTGTCTTTGAACCTGGGATCCTCATGTCTCAGTCTTCCAAGTACTGGGATTACAGGTGTGTGCCACTACGCCCAGCTTCAAGACTATTGTCTTAAAGGCCATTTAGGAACACAGGGGAATTTTGTTTAGGTTGTTTGATGCAGAAGTGTGAATAGAGGCAAAGATTCTGTGGGATAACAAAATAGATAGTATAAACACCTCACCTCAATTTAGTTCTTCTTTTCTTCTTTCCATCTGTTTTTCTCTTCCTTCCATTAAAATGTACCAGCATACCATCATGAATTTTCTCTGCACATGACTGGGAATGGAGACATGAAGATGGCTTTCAGAAAAGGACTCCTATGTACAAGATAGTCCATTGTTTAGAATTTACTGTATCTAGGTTATTAAGACTTTAGCCCTATGATTATCAAGAGGAACACAGAAATAACTTTGTAAGCCAGAGCATTTCACTATTGTGATATTCACTGAAAAAGGTCTTACTTCACATGACAATTCAATGAGCATCTGAATTAGCAGAAAGGGCTATAAAAAGGTTAGAAAGATAACAAAGTTGATTGTATAAGAAAACAGAGAAAGCCTGACTAGATTCTGTCTGTTCATGAAAAATCTACTATGTAGAAAGATGGTTCTAGAGAAGAAAGCCCAAACGTGATTCTTTCTTGAAGCCAACCTTGACTAGTCCACCTATATTGACCTTCCTGAATTCCTTTTAGAGGCCAACATTTTATATTGCCTATGAAATCCAACATTCTGTACTGCCTACAAGACTTAGGCGAGTGAGAAATACAAGTAATAATCCATAGCAGACCATGACACACACACACACACACACACACACACACACACACACACCATTAGGATGTTCTGAGAGCACCATTAGGGCCAGGGACATTTTTCCTTAATTTTTTCATAAGCAGAGAGATGTGATTATGGAGCTGCATTTTATTACTACTGCCAAAGATTTTGGGGGTTTTTGGAGAGGCTATTAAATGAATTTCTCACATTCTCCAGCAAATGACCTTGCTTTCCACATAGAAAGCTTGGTAAATAGCTCCCCGATTTCCTATTTAAAAACTGTCTTTTTGACTTTTTACCTTTAGAAATGTCTGGTAACTAGTAGGTCAAGGGTGGATGTGGGGACAAGAAAAACTGCGTTTTTAGCCAGGCATGGTGGCACACGCTTCTAATTCCAGTACTTGGAAGACTGAGACAGGAGGATCTCATGTTCCAGGACAGCTTCAGCAAATAGTGAGACTCTCATCAACCTAGTGAGACTCTGTTTCCAAATAAAAGTAAAATAGGGCTGGGGGTATAGCTCAGACGTAGAATTCCCCTGGATTCCATCCCCAGTGCCACAGAACAACAAAAACAAAACCCTCCATTTTCATCTGTTTATTTAATCTGTATCAGAAGCTTTTGGATGGACTGTGTATTCACTAAGAACTAGTAAGAAGTAGGTCGCCATGGAGCACACCTGCAATCCCAGTAGTTGGGAGGCTGAGACAGAAGGATCACAGGTTCTGGGACAGCGTGTGGTAACTCAGACCCTGTTTCAAAATAAAAAAAAGTAAAATAGGGCTGGAGGTGTAGTTAAAAGGTAGAACACCCTGGTTCAACCCTCAATACCAAAACAAAACAAAACAAACCCCCTCCCAGAACAAAACAAAACCAAGAAGACTCACTGACAGGGCTTCTAAGTCAGGGCGAACTTTACACAGACAGGAAGCAGTCTCAGAAAAACGAGACATGGCCAGAGCACACGTGGACAACGAAAAGGCTCCTATTTAATATAAGTCAGGGGGAAAAATCTTTTATTCACCTTCTTCTATCTGCTATTGTATAATCTTCAAGTGCCAGCTTTTGAGAACAGTAAAAGTTTTACAGTAAACCAAAGCCACTTCTAAAGGAAATATATTATTACATTTGTTCATTTTGATATGCATTATAGTAAATACTTGGAATTTTTTTGCTTAGAATGTAATAATTTTCAGTAGAAACTATTAACTAAAATATTATCCTGCTTGATATGTTTAGTCTAATAAGATCTTTAAAATATAATATCTAACTTTGAATGATATATGTTTAGTAGTATTATTGAACATGTATTTAGTATTATAATTTAATTGATTTATTGTTATTACTATTATTATTAAACAGTAATTGTTTTGCCAGGTTGATTTGTATAGTTTTCTAAAGTTTTTTTTTGGTACTGGGGATTAAATCCAGGGGCTACCTCCGAACTACACCCCAGGCCTATTTTTTATTCTTTATTTTGAAACAGGGTCTCACTAAGTTGTGGAGGGCCTCACTAAGTAGCTGAGGCTGGCCGTGGACCTGCAATCCTCCTGTCTCAGCCTCCCAAGTACTGGGATTACAAGCGTGCGCCACCATGCCTGGCTAAAGTTTTTTCTTTTTAAGGAAGGAAGAAAGCTTAGGGTGGAATCAGTCTCAACATCTTACAATGTGAATTGCATTGGTAATGTCTTTTTCCATGGAAACTCATGGAAGCTTAGTTTAAAAAGCATTTAAAATACATACCCTTGGGTTTCAGACCAGAACTCTTATATTTGACTATCTGAAGCATCATAGACAACTCTGCAGCATCCTAATGCTTGAAAATGGCTGTCTGGAAAATGGTACTTCTGAAACAGTCATTTTGTTTTCTGTACTTATTCACATAAAATAGCTCCTGAGCATAGTCTGTGGGAGGCACTGTGCCTGGCATGGAGGGCCATCAGAGGACAAACAGGACAGATCCTTCCTTTCAAAGCATAGGGCCTAGTAGGGAAAGTAAAATTCGTGAATAAAAATGATGACTATAATACAAAGCAATGTGTTTGCTGTAAAATGAAGGCTGTGAGCCAGTAGGAAACATTTCTGGTGGGGGAATCTGTGTGAAGGTGTAGCACAGCTTTAAAGAGTAGCAGACATGTAAGCTGATGCTAAAGTGTGTGTGTGTGTGTGTGTGTGTGTGTGTGTGTGTGTGTGTGTGTAGGAGGGATGGTTGGAATTTCTGGGGGAGTGGAGATTGTATT
>PVJS01064300.1:0-10265 GCA_004027185.1 Glis glis | reverse complement strand
GGGTGTAGCTCGGAGGTAGAATGCCCCTGGGTTCCATCCCCAGTACCGCAAAAAAGAAAGGAAGGAAGGAAGGAAGGAAGGAAGGAAGGAAGGAAGGAAGGAAGGAAGAAAGAAAGGAAGAGAAAGAAAAAAAGAGAAAATAAAAAATAGGACTGGAGGTGTAGCTCGGAGGTAGAATGCCCCTGGGTTCAATCCCCAGTACTGAAAATAAATAAATAAATAAATAAATAAATAAATAAATAAATAAAATGGGCTGGGAGTATAGCTCAGAGATAGAATGCCCCTGGGTTCAATCCATAACATCACACACACAAAAAAGGAAATGCAAGAACTAAAAACATTACAAGTTTATCAATACTTTTTTTTTGCGGTACCGGGGATTGAACCCGGGGCATTTTACCTCCGAGCTACACCCCCGGCCCTATTTTTTATACTTTATTTTGAAACCGGGTCTCATGAAGTTGCGGAGGGCCTCACTAAGTAGCTGAGGCTGGCCACGAACCCGGATCCTCCGGTCTCAGCCTCCCAAGTACTGGGATTACAAGCGTGTGCCACCACGCCCGGCCAGAAGTTTATCAATATTAATGACACTTAGTCCAAATAGTCCTGTAAACTCCATCAGGGCTGGAGGAGCTCAAGTTTTCCCAAGAATACATAAAAATGAATGACTCGAAATGATGAGTCCATGTCATCAAAACAAGCCCACTCCATTTAGTACTGTAGCAACCAAGATGCTGAGACCTCCTCCTCCTCCTCCAAACACGTATGATGAAACAGAAAATCGATTTTAAAACTCATAGCCACACTTGAAACAAGAAAGGGAAGTCTTAAAAGCTATGGAGGAGGGAAGCTATCAAGATTATTTACCAAGAAACAAGACCAAATCCGTACCAAAGCCGGACGTGGTGGCGCACACTTGTAATCCCAGTACTTGGGAGGTTGAGACAGGAGGATCCTTGTTCGTGGCCAGCCTCAGCTACTTAGTGAGGCCCTCCGCAACTTAGTGAGACCCTGTTTCAAAATAAGGAATAAAAAATGGGCTGGGGTGTAGCCCATAGGTAGAATCCCCTGGGTTCAATCCCCAGTACCACACACACACAAAAATCCATACCAAACTTTGTCATATGAACCAGCAGATGTCAAAGACAATGGGGAGCCGGGCGTGGTGGCGCATGCTTGTAATTCCAGTACTTGGGAGGCTGAGACCGGAGGATCCAGGTTCCTGACCAGCCTCAGCTACTTAGTGAGGCTCTCCACAACTTAGTGAGACTCTGTTTCAAAATAAAGAACTAAAAAAAAAATAGAGCTGGGGGTGGAGCTCAGAGGTAGAATGCCCCTGGGTTCAATCCCCAGTGACCAAAAAGAAAAAGACAATGGGGAAGCCAGGCGTGGTAGCACACGCCATAATCCCAGTTCTTGGGAGGCTGAGACAAAGGGATCCCAGGTTTGAGGCCAGCCTCAGCAATTTAGTGAGGCTCTCAGAAACTTAGGAAGACCCTGTTTCAAAATAAAAGAACAAAATAGGACTGGGGGTGTAGTTCAGAGGTAGACCACCCCTGAGTTTAATCCCCAGCACCACAAAATAAATAAATAAATAAATAAATAAATAAATAAATAAATAAATAAATAAATATTAAAAAAAAAAAACAATGGAGCTGGGTGCAGTGGTGCACGCCTGTAATTCCAGTACTTGGGAGGTTGGGACAGAAGGATCACAGGTTTGAGGTAGACCCTGTTTCAAAATAAAGAATAAAAAGGGCTGACTGGTAGCTCGGAGGTAGAATGCCCCTGGGTTCAATTCCCAGACACACATACACACACACACACACACACACACACACACACACACACACACACACATACACTCACTCCCACCACAATGGGATAAAATCTTCCAAATGCCAAAATAAAATAATGTTAAATCTAAAATTCTGTGCCCAATACAGCTATTATTCTGGAGTAAGGGTAAGATAAAGACATCTTTAGGAAGAAATTTTACTAATCATAGACTCTCACTAAAAGAACTGTTTGAACAACAAGAAAAGTGAATCCTGAAGGAGAAATGTGGGATGCAAAATTGAACAGAAGATCATACGCATATTGCATGTGTAATTTTTAAAAAGAAGTACGTTAGTAACAAACATCGTCCCCAAATCCCAAAGGCGGCTCAGAATCACAAAGGTGCATTTCCCGCTCTTCTCTGCTCAGCTGCGACTTGCCTGAGGCTGCTCTGCGCATTTTCTTTATTCTGAGACTTAAGGGAAGCAAAAACTTCTATTGGGAAGAAGCTATTTTCATGGTGGCGGAGGCGAAGAATCAAGTAGACAGGAGCACTGAGCCTTTCCATCCTCAACAGAAGTCAGATGGCCAGGCCGGTCATACATGGGATGTGTTCTGCGAGTCACATGGCAAAGGGAGGGGTGCACATAATTCTCTCAGGAAAGGGCGTGAATACCAGAAAAGCAGTCTACCACAAACAGCAAAAATATTAAAACAGCTGGCTGTGCCAGCACACGCCTGTAATGCCTGTACTTGGGAGGCTGAGACAGGAGGATTGCAGGTTCAAGACCAACCTCAGCAATAGACTCTCAGCAACCTAGCAAGACCCTGATTCAAAATATTAAATAACCTAGGCATGGTGGCGCACGCTTGTAATCCTAGTATTTGGGAGGCTGGGACACGAGGATCGCAGGTTCACGGCCAGCCTCAGCAACTTAGCGAGGCCCTCTACAACTTAGTGAGACCCTATTTCAAAATAAAAAATAAAATAGGCTAGGGGTGTAGCTCAGAGGTAGAATGTCCCTGGGTTCAATCCCCAGTACCACAAAAATAAAGTAAAATAAAATAAAAATGGGGGCTGGGGGAATAGCTCAGAGGTAGAATGCCCCTGGGTTCAATCCCCAGTAACACACACACACACACACACACACACACACACACACACACACTCACACACACACAGTCGAGAAAAATACAAGTTAACAATGGTTAATTCTGGGGAAGAGAAACATGCAATTATGTCTGTATTTTCAAAGTTCTCAAAACAAAAACAAAAAAAAAGAAAAAGAAAAATGTTAGATCCATTGGAATACACATACTTTTATCTTGGTTTTTAAAGTTTAATGTTAATTTTGTGATGTAAGAAAGAAAAGCAATCTTTTCTATGGAAGTTACAAGATCACATAGAAACTGGCAGGCCTAAGTATCCATTTTGTAACTTTTGCACACCTGTCTATATGTTCTACTCCTGGATGGACTGTTTTCATGTTTCTCCTTTTATAAAATCTGCCCAGGGAAAACCAGCCAACCGGATTAGATTGTGAAGTCTTACTCCAGCCAATGGCGGACGGCGCCGTGGCCTACGCCTTAGGGGGATAAAAGGCTGAGCGGACTGCCCTCGCCGTGTGCTTGTGTACTGGTTTTACAGTGGCATTCGCACCCTTCTGTGCAGAAGTAAATTGCTTTGCCGAGTTATTTTTTATTTCATGAGTTTTTATTTGCAGCTTCCCTAAAATCCATTTCTTTTTTTCTTTCTTTCTTTTTTTTTTTTTTGGTACTGGGAATGGAACCCAGAGGCATTCTGTAAGTATACCCCCAACCCGATTTTATTTCTTATTTGGAAACAGGGTCTCACTAAATTGCTGAGGGTCTCCCTACACTGCTGAGGCTGGCTTCGAACCTGTGATCCTCCTGTCTCAGCCTCCCAAGTACTGAGATTATAAGCGTGCACCACCACACCCAGCTCTTAAAATGCATTTCTAACAGTGAGCATTGGCTCATATCACTAATAATCTTCTGCATTTAATTTTTCCCCTCTTTTTTTTTTTTTTCGTAGTGCTGGGGATTGAACCCAGAGACATTCTACCTCTGAGCGACACCCCAGCCCTTATTTTTTGTTTTTGAAACAGGATCTCGCTAAGTTGCTGAGGCTGGCTTCGAACCTGCGATCCTCCTATCTCAACTTCCCAAGTACTGGGATTACAGGCATATGCCACCATGCCCCGCTTATTTTTTGTATTGAAACAGTCTCTCGCTAGGTTGCTCAGTCTTGCTACTTGCTGAAGCTGTCCTCAAACCCGCAACCTGCGAAATCTCCTGTCTCCAGCTCCCAAGTACTGGGATTGCAGGCATGTGCCACCATGTCTGGCTCCATTTACTTTGGTACCCGGGATTGAACCCAGGGGCGTTCTACCTCCGTGCTACACCCCCGGCCCTATTTTTTATACTTTATTTTGAAACCGGGTCTCACGAAGTTGCAGAGGGCCTCACTAAGTAGAGAGAAAGAGAGACAGGGAGAGAGAGAGAGCAAGAGAGCTGAGGCTGGCCGCAAACCTGGATCCTCCGGTCTCTGCCTCCCAAAGTACTGGGATTACAAGCGTGCGCCACCACGCCTGGCTCCTATTTTTTATACTTTATTTTGAAACCGGGTCTCACAAAGTTGCGGAGGGCCTCACTAAGTAGCCGAGGCTGGCCGCGAACCCGGATCCTCCGGTCTCAGCCTCCCAAGTACTGGAATTAAAAGTGTGCGCCACCACGCCCGGCTCATTTACTTTTTTTTATAAGAGACCGAGATCTAATATGGTCTAGAAAGACCAAAATGGATGAGATGATATATAATTTCCGTGCTAAAACTGTGCAAAATTACCAAGGAATCTGGACACTTGATGCCTTACCATGTGTGATTATGACACCGAGTGCCATACAACTTTAAATAATTAAATAGAAGTGTGTGTGTGCGTGTGCATGTGTGTGTGTGTGTGTGTGTGTGTGTGTAGTGCTATAGTGCTAGGGATCAAACCCAGGGCCTCACACATACTGGGCAAGTGCAACTGCTCTACCATTCAGCTACATTCCCTCCCCTTCTTTTAAGTCTTGAGATAGCGTCTGGCTAAGTTGCCCCGGCTGGCTTCTAACTTATGATCCTCCTGCCTCAGCCTCCTTAGTCACTGGAATTATAGGCACGTGTCACCACAACCAGCTCAGATTCTCTTTTGAGCTGGTTGAATGAAATATCTTACTGATTCCTTCATTAATTAATGAGCTAAGTAAAATATTTGATGTGTTCATTTTATATTTTAGGAGAGTAGTGGTTTTAGCTTTTTTTTAGTACTGTAATTCCAGTACTTGGGAGGCTGAGACAGGAAGATTGCAGCTTTGAAGCCAGCCTCAGCAACTTACCGAGACCCTCCACAACTTAGTGAGACCTTGTTTAAAAAAAAAATTAAAAAGGGCTGGGGGTGTAGCTTGGAAGTAGAATGCCCCTGATTTCCATCTCCAGTACCAAAGGAAAATAATTTAATGATACAAATAAATTCCTTTTAACACTGAATCTTCCACAAGATTTCATTGGAACACTTATAGGTAGTCAACCTCTAAGACTACTTTTTCCAAATATCTTATGTGACAAAATTTTCAATTTTTTTTTTTTTTTGGCAGTACTGGGGATTGAACCCAAGGGCATTCTACCTTCGAGCTACACCCCAAGCCGTATTTTTTATTCTTTACTTTGAAATAGGGCCTTACTAAATTGCAGAGGGCCTCACTAAGTAGCTGAGGCTGGCCGCGAACCCGGATCCTCCAGACTCAGCCTCCCAAGTACTGGGATTACAAGCGTGCGCCACCACGCCCGGCTCCTATGATTTTTTCTTTGACTCCCTTTTTCTGTGTGTGTAAGGTTCTGGGGATTGAATCCAGGGGCATTCTACCTCCAAGCCAACTCCCAGCCCAATTTTTTATTTTGAAACAGGGTCTCACTAAGTTGTTCTGAGGCTGGCTTTGAACCTGAGATCCTTCTGTCTTAGCCTCCAGAGTCCTGACCTGAGAGTACAGGTGTGGACCACCACACCTGGCAACTCACATCCCAATCGACCCAAACTTGTCCTATCAGATTCTATCTGTTTGTAATGTACTTAGTCAGCTGGAGTTGCTGTAACAAAATGCAACAGGCTGGGCAGCTTAAACAGCTAACTTAGCTCTTGGAGAACCCGCTCTTCTTGGCTTGCAGATGACTGTTTTCTCACTGTGCCTCCACAGGGTCTTTCCTTGGTGGAGAGAGAGCTAGCTCCATGTTCTCCATTTATCTATTTATTTATCTATTTATTCGGTACTGGGGATTGAACCCAGGGGCATTCTACCTCTGAGCTACACCCCCAGTCCTATTTTTTATTCTTTATTTTGAAACAGGGTCTCACTAAGTTTTGGAGGGCCTCACTAAATTGCTGAGGCTGGCCGCAAACCTGTGATTCTCCTCTCTCAGCCTCCCAAGTACTGGGATTACAAGTGTGTGCCACCACGCCGGGCCAGGTTCTCCATTTATTTATTTATTTTGTATTTATTTAATTGTGTGTGTGTGTGTGGTGCTGGGGATTGAATCCAGGGGAATTCTACCTCCAAGCTATACCCCCAGCCCTATTTTATATTTTATTTGGAAACAGGGTCTTGCTAAATTGCTGACAGCCTCACTTAGTTGCTGAGGCTGGCTTCGAACCTGTGATCCTCCTGTATCAGCCTCCCAAGTACTGGGATTACAGGCCTGAGCCAGCATGCTCGGCCTCCTTTTACAAGAGCACTAATCCCACCATGAGGGCCTCGTCTTCCAGACCTCATCTAACCCTATCTTCCCCACAAAGGCTCCATCTCCAACTATCACACCTTAGGTAGTAGGCCTTCAACATATGAATCTGGGGTTGGGGGGGTACACAACTCAGTCCATAGCATAATGTAAATTCGAAGACATCTGGGAGTTCTGAGGCCGACTGTGACTTCCAGTAACAAGTCAGCAGTGGTGGGACCACCTTCTGTTGGGCTGTGGAGGCACAAGCTAGTAATCCCAGTGACTCAGGAGGCAGAGGCAGATGCAGGAGGATGGAAAGTTGGAGGCCGGCCTGGGCAACTGAGTGAGACCCTGTCTCAAAATAAAAATTTAAAAAACAAGGTGGCTGGGGATGTAGGTCAGTGGCAGAGTGCGTGTCTAGCATGCATGAGACCCTGGGTTCAATCCCTAGTACTGCAAAAAAAAAAAAAGGAGGAGGAGGAGGAAGAAGAAGAGGAGGAAGAGGAGGAGGAGGAGGAGAAGAAAAGGAAGAGGAGGAGGAGGAGGGGGAAGAGGAAGAGGAAAGGAGGAGGGAAAGAGGAAGAGGAAAGGAGGAGGAGGGGGAGAAGAGAAAGAGGAAAGTAGGAGGAGGGGGGGAAGAGGAAGAGGAGAGGAGGAAAGGAGGAGGAGGAGGACATAAAACCACTGCCCTGTTGAAATCCAAGTCTGTCTCCAGCCTAGATCCTGTGGCTGGAGGAAAACACCCAGTCTCACTAGTAAGTTCTCACTTTCAACTCATGACCATCAACCTCAGGAAGCCCCTGCGGCCAGCATCGTCCTCGGCCTCCAGTCTATTTGCTCTCCGATTTCACACCTTCTCCTCTTGCCTCATACCCCAAAACCTCCTCCCACGTCCTCACTCTGCCAAGCAAATCTTGTTTGCTTCTCCACTGAGAAAAAGGAAACTACCAGAAAAGAACTACAGATTATCATATTTATCATAATGTCTTTGGTTTGTGTGTGTGTGTGTGTGTGTGTGCGTGTGTGTGTTTTACTGGGGTTTGAACCCAGGGATCTTCTACCCCCAAGCCACACACCCCCTGCTCTATTTTATTTGGAAACAAGGTCTTGCTAAGTTGCTGAGACTGGCTTCAAACCTGTGATCCTCCTGTCTCAGCTTCCCAAGTACTGGGATTACAGGTGTGCACCACCGCAACCTGCTCATAATGTCTTGATTTTCTTTCTGCCTCAGAGTCCTCCTCAGCCTCTTTGGCTAACCTCTTGTTGTGCAACCGATCAAGGCTGGGGGTTCATGTCTGTCTGGAAAAAGAAGCGAAGAAGCGAGGTGCTGCGGAGGAATGAGACATGCCTTTTATTCCAGCTGCCACTGAAATAGGAGGCCGAGGCCGCCTCTGCTCAGTGGCGACCAACTGAGCACAGGAGAGCTCCGTGAGAGACTTCGCATGGGAAGGAACTTCTGGACAGTGGACAGTCCCTGTACAGTTCATATGTCAAACAGAGCAAAGGTGGCAGTTGCCGGGGCACACAGTTCCAGAAGGCGATATGGCTTCAAGGACATGCTAGTTATTTTTCATCTAACAGTGGCTTTTATCAGGAGGAGGCGAGGAAGCCTAACTAGCACCATGATTGGACTGTCCCCACACCTGTTTTCTCCTCAACCTCTGACTCTAAGCTATCCGGCATGCTTGCCTCTGGCCTCATGTGGCTAGAGAGCACTAGAAATGTGGCTGCCCTGAACTGCCACTGCTGCCAGTGTTCAACACGAACCAGATTTCAAAGAATTCCTGGGGAAAAAAGTCTCATTAATAATTTATATGCCGCTGGGCGTGGTGGTGCACGCCTACAATCCCAGTACTTGGAAGGCTGAGACAGGAGGATGGCAGATTTGAGGCCAGCCTCAGCAATGTAGCAAAACTTTCAGCAAACCTAGTGAGACCGTGTTTCAAAAAAAAAATGATTTTAAAAATAGGGCTGGGAGCCGGGCGTGGTGGCGCAAGCTTGTAATCCCAGTACTTGGGAGGCTGAGACTGGAGGATCCGGGTTCGAAGCCAGCCTTAGCTACTTAGTGAGGCCCTCCACAACTTAGTGAGACCCTGTTTCAAAATAGAGAATAAAAAATAGGACTGGGGGTGTAGCTCGGAGGTAGAATGCCCCTGGGTTCAATACTCAGTACCCTCCCCAAATAATAATAATGATGAAATTATAATATTTTGGATATCTCCGTTTAAATTAAATAAAATATATTTTCAATTAATTTCACCTGTTTCTTTTTACTTTTTCTTTTTGCAGTCCTGGGATTGGGTCTAGGGCCTCATACATGCTAGGCAAGTGCTCTACCACTGAGCTATATCCCCAGTCCTTCTTTTTACTTTCTAAAATGTGGCTACTAGAATTTTTTTTTTTTTTTTTTTTTTTTGGTCCTCGGGATTGAACCCAGGGGCATTCTACCTCTGAGCTATGCTCAGCTCTTTTTTAAAATTTTATTTTGAAACAGGGTCTTGGTAAGTTGCTGAGGCTGGCCTCAAATCTGCAATCCTCCTGTCTCAGATTCCCAAGTACTGGGAATACAGGCATGCACCACCATGCCCAGTTCAGCAAATTTAAAATTAATGTTGCTCACATTTTGTGTTCACTGTTGAGCACTGTTCTAAGTGTTGAAGCGCCCTGAGGAGGTTCAGTCTCGGGTCCTCTGTTCTTTCCCTACTTACATTGTCTCGTTCACTTTTATGGCTTCACGTACTTTACATACCTAACAACTCCCAAATCCGTACAACTGTCCCTCTTCTGTACACATGGGGGATTTGTTCCAGGACACCTGCAGATACCAAAAGCCACAGATGGCCAAGTTCCTTATAGAAAAGGTGTGGTATTTGCACGTAACCTTCGCATCCTTTCATATTTTTTAAATAGTCTAAATCACTTACGGTTCCCTAATACTATGTCAATACCATGTGCAGATACAATTTTTCTCTGAATATTTTCTTTTTTTTTGCGGTACTGGGGATTGAACCCTGGGGCATTCTACCTCCGAGCCACACCCCCAGCCCTATTTTTTATTCTTTATTTTTTTTGTGGTACCGGGGATTGAACCCAGGGGCATTCTACCTCCGAGCTACACCCCCGGCCCTATTTTTTATTCTTTATTCTGAAACCGGGTCTCACAAAGTTGCAGAGGGCCTCACTAAGTAGCTGAGGCTGGCCGCGAACCCAGATCCTCTGGTCTCAGCCTCCCAAGTACTGGGATTACAAGCATGCGCCACCACACCTGGCTTGAATATTTTCGATTCGTAGTTGGTTGAATCCATGGATGCAGAAGCCTTGTATCCAGAGGCTAATGGTCCTAGCCCAGGGCTCTCTTCTGAGCTCCTCACTACGAGCAACCATCACCCAACCTGTCTCTTGGAAGTCTAATAGTCATCTCAGACAGGCTCTCCCCCCCTTCTCCATCTTGGCTGATGATAACTTTATCCTTCCAATTATTTAAGAGAAAACCAGCTGGGCATGGTGGCACATGCTTGTAATCCCAGTACTTGGGAGGCTGAGACTGGAGGATCCGGGTTCACGGCCAGCCTCAGCTACTTAGTGAGGCCCTCTGCAACGTAGTGAGACCCTGTTGCAAAATAAAGAACAAAAAATAGGGCTGGGGGTGTAGCTCGGAGGTAGAATGCCCCTGGGTTCAATCCCCAGTGTCAAAAAAAAAAAAAAAAAAAAA
>PVJS01064299.1:0-10265 GCA_004027185.1 Glis glis | reverse complement strand
TTTTTTTTTTTTTTGCGGTACTGGGGATTGAACCCAGAGGTGTTCTACCTCCGAGCTACACCCCAGTCCTATTTTTTATACTTTATTTTGAAACCAGGTCTCACGAAGTTGCGGAGGGCCTCACTAAGTAGCTGAGGCTGGCCAAGAACCCGGATCTTCCAGTCTCTGCCTCCCAAGTACTGGGATTACAAGTGTGCGCCACCATGCCCAGCTTCAAAGTTTTCTTTTTGATTCATCTAGTTTACTTAGCACTTACTGAGTTTTTAATATGTGCCAGACAATGCAGCAGTGCTAGGGATACAAATCTGAACAACCATGAACTATAACACCAAGATGTAAAATATCTTCATTGGCTCTTTCTTGCCTCTTGCCTCAGAAAGAGAATTCTCCAGGTTTCCTCTTGTCTTCCAACAAATATGCCCAAACCTCTCCATGCTGACACAACATCATCACCAATCTCTCCAAAGGTAATGAATTCATTCATAGGGTTAAACTGCAGCCTTTTAAAGTCTTATTCCTAATCTACAGCTGAGACACAGACAACACTTCCCATCCTAAAACACTCTTTGCTTTGCTGACTGTTCATTCCTCACATTTGGGCATTTTCCTAGAGTTCACTCCTCCCTCGCTCCCATGCACCACCTCAGTGGGGTAGAAACTCGCCTGCGTCTCCAAATGCCATGTCTCACCTGAGCTATTTCTCTGAATTTCCAAAGCAGCAGACATGAAGTCAATATTTTGGTCTCGCACCACCATGCACACTCTCGCACCTCTCATCTATCCCCCGAAATGAAATATAACATTTAACAAGTTATTTTCTTCACCTCGGCTGATTTATGACACTTACAATTTGCTTTCTGAAAGGGTTAACTTCTCCTTGAGTAGCTGAATTTCTGTATCCTTCTCGTGGGAGGATAAGTGAGTATGAAATTCTTTATCTCTATTTGTAGCCAACAATGATTCAAGGTTTTTAATCGTATGTCTCTCACTTGACAGTTGTTTTTTTAACAGCTCTGATTCTGATTTTACATTTTCTAATTCTGCCACAGTCTACAGGAAAAACAGAGATTAATTCAGTACAATTATAGACTCACTCTGAAAGATTATTTATCTGACAATATAGCTCTGCAGAGCTATATACCCATGTGTTGCTTCATTTGGGTACTGGTTAAAGATTTCAGCTGGGCATGGTGGCACACACCTGTAATCCCAGTACTTGGAAGGCTGAGACATGAGAATCACAGATTCAAAGCCAGCCTCGGCAACTTAGTGAGGCCCCTAGCAACTTAGCAAGACCCTGTTTCCAAATAAAAAATAAAATAAGACTGGGGGTATAGTTTGGAGATAGAGTGCCCCTGGGTTCAATCCCCAGCACCCCCCTCATACACGCTTTCAAACCATTTCTTTAATTATAAGAAAAATATCTCGTTTTCAAAATAATCTTTGCTAGTTTTACCAAAGGATTACTTGGCTAAAAGTTTTTTTCTCCAGCACACAAATCGTTTTCTCTTAGGCTACCTTGTCAACAGCGGGTCATTAACACAAAATCCTAAAATGTGGCCACTTCATCAGCAATAAAGTCCTCTGATCTACTAAACATGCTTAACTCTGACTATATGGCCAAGCCAGAATTGTAGCTTCTCAGTACTGGAAAAGACACTAATTGAATGAAAACTGAAAACGCACACTAATTTATTTAAGTAAGATTTTAAATGCCTTGAGGTTTTGTTTTCGTTTTTTTTTTTTTGGTATTGGGGATTGAACACAGGGGCACAGTCTATCGCCGAGCTACACCTGCAGCCCTTTTTATTATTTAATTTTGAAAAAGGGTCTCCTTAAATTGCTGAGGCTGGCTTTGAACTTGCAATCCCCCATCTCAGCCTCCCAAGTACTGAGATTACAGGCATGCATGACCATGCATGGATCAAGTCTTACTTTTAAACAGAGAAAGAATATATGAGATATGTTTCTAATCTACAATTAGAAAGTTCAGCTGGGCATGGTGGCATACGTCTGTAATCCCAGCACTTGGGAGGCTGAGACAGGAGGATCACAGGTTCAAGGCCAGCCTGGGCAACTTAGTGAGACTTTGTCTCAAAATAAAAATAAAAAGGGCTGGGAATGTAGCTCAGTGGTAAAGCAGCCCTGAGTTTGATCCACAGTACCACCAAAAAAAAAAAAAAGGAAATAAAAGAAAGTTCATGATACCCACACATCTATTTCAAAACAGAGAGCATCGTGTTTGCCACACAAATCTTGGCAAAGAATCCAGTAGTTAATCTAGTTGTCAAAATCTTATAGTCCAAAGTAACTACTTTTTAAAAGGGAACAAATATATTGGGCAGTGAATGACAAAGCAAAGCAATTAGAGTAGGCTCAATACAACAATGTGCTAAGACAATTTCTCTTTAGTTCTTACCCTCTCCAACTCAAGGCTTTTGGAATTCAATTGTTGGGTCATAACATCTTTGCCCGAATCAACCTTAATGCAAAGTTCTCTGAGAGAAGACAAATCATTTAATAGTTTTGCTTTTTCTTCTTCTTGACGTCTCAGTTCTTCTTCTAATCTAGACATGGCTTTTGCCATTGACGAGATCTGAGATTCATAAGCATGATGTGCATTTATGTGCTGCAAGAAGAAAACAAAATAGGTAAAAAAATTAACCCAATAATACTAAGGGCTTGAATCTGTGCAGTCACAACTTCACTTCAGAAAAACATGAGAGGCAATTTTTACATATTTTCAAAGACTCTCAGGAAGTAGCCTGCTATTTAAAGATGGCCTATTTAATGCACAAAAGGAATAGTGCATAATTATTAATCATGGTAACTAAGTTCTTCATGTATATATTTGGAATGTACAAAGATGAAAATTATTGTGTTAGGGTATTGCAAATATGAGATATTTTTAAAGTTATATTAAATTTTTCCTTTATAAATTCTTTGCTATGATAATGTCTTTTCATCAAAAGTAATGTAAATACTTATCATTCCCCAATTTTAATGCAAAATTTCAAAAACAGGGTTTGCTTCAGAAAGAGAATAATTTTTACCTTTTTTTCCCCTGTTGTTGTTGTAGGTACTAGGGATTGAACCCAGGGGCATTCTACCTCCGAGCTCCATCCCCAACCCCACAGTCTCACTAAGTTGCTGAGGCTGGCCTTGAACCTGCGATCCTCCTATCTCAGTCTCCCAAGTACTAGGATTGCAGGCATGTGTCACTGCACCCAGCTGATTTTTAATTCCTTTTAATTTAAAATACACAACTTTATAAGACTTAATATCATTAAAATAATGAGCAAAATTTGTAATAGTGATAATAAGACATTTTACCTAGAATCATACACATTTTAAATTTCCCACAATTTAAATTTTAAGTGATAAATACAAACTGATATGAACCCTACTTCTAGGTTTTCAGAAGAATTACACATTTGAAAAATGAAATTAGCTGGGCATGGTGGCGCACGCTTGTAATCCCAGTACTTTAGGAGGCGGAGACCGGAGGATCCGGGTTCGTGGCCAGCCTCAGCTCTCTCTCTCTCTCTCATTCTCTCTCTCTCTCTCTCTCTCTACTTAGTGAGGCAGGCCCTCCGCAACTTTGTGAGACCTGGTTTCAAAATAAAGTATAAAAAATAGGGCCGGGGGTGTAGCGCAGAGGTAGAACGCCCCTGGGTTCAATCCCCGGTACCACAAAAAAAAGAAAAATGAAATTATCATTATCATTATTATTGTTATTTTGGGAGGACTGGGGATTAAATCCACGGGTGTTCTACTTCTGAGCTACACCCCCAGCATTTTATTTTGAAACAGGGTCTGGCCAAGTTACCACATGCTGACCTCAAACCTGCTATCCTGTCTCAGCCTCCCAAGTACTAGGATTATAGGCATGCGCCATTGCATTTGGCTGAAAAATCAAATTATTTTAACAAACTTTATTGAAATGAATCGACATTAGAAATCTAATATTATGCGCCGGGCGTGGTGGCTCACGCTTGTAATCCCAGTACTTTGGGAGGCGGAGACCGGAGGATCCGGGTTCGCGGCCAGCCTCAGCTCTCTCTCTCTCTCTCTCTCTCTCCCTGTTTTCTCTTTCTCTACCTAGTGAGGCCCTCCACAACTTTGTGAGACCCGGTTTCAAAATAAAGTATAAAAAATAGGGCCGGGGGTGTAGTTCGGAGGTAGAACCCCTCTGGGATCAATCCCTGGTACCACACACACAAAAAAAGAAATCTAATATTATGCTATGAAGATTTAATAAATATTGACAGGTGCAGAAAAGTAAATATTTGAATTTTCCAATGTTAATACATTAAATAAATAAAAGTTCCCCAAAATAAATTAAATATAAATACATGAAAATCAATTTAATATGCCACATAAGAATATGAACAATGACAAAGGACAAAAGAATGAAGAGTTTCTAAGAAATTCTTTTAGAAGTTGAAAAGCATTCCTTTAATTATTATATTCTTCTTAATAGAAAATACTCACAGATAATATATTAATTTCCTAGAGCTGCCATAATGAATTACTGCAAACTAGATTATTCCCTCACAGATCTGGAGGCTAGAATGCCCATGTTTCAAGTGTCAGAGGGGCTGACTCCTGGCGAGTCTGAAGCAGAATCTGTTCCATCCCCTCTCCTAGCCTCTGGTGGTGTGGTAATCCATGGTACTCACTGCCTCCAGACATATCACTCCAATCTCAACGGCATTCTCCTGTGTTGTCTGTATCCAAATCTCCCTCATTTTATAAGGACACCAGTCATTCATTAGGTTACAGCTTGCCCTAATCCAGCATGACCTCATCTTAATTTGATCACATCTGTAAAGACACTCTTTCCAAATAAGGTCAAATTTACAGGTGTGGAGGTTAGGCATTCATCATATCTTTGGGGAGACATAATCCTACCTATTCTTTGTTCCCCTGAAATTCATGTCCTTCTCATGTACAAAATATTTACTCCATCCCAACATTTTAGCATCAACTCTAATTTCAAAATCTCCTCTAGGCATCATCTGAATCAGACATGGGTGAGACTCTGAGCATGGTCCATCTTGGGGTAAAATTCTTCTCTACCTACAGACCTATAACATTAGGAAGCAAGTCATCTGCTTTCAAAGTACAATGGTGGGACAGGCACAGAATAGATGGCTCCATTCTGGAAGGGAGAAAATAGGAGGAATAAAGGGTTTACTAGTTCGAAGAAAGCTTGGCATGATTACATTTCAGTGCCTAAGAATAATTATCTATGGCTCTGATGCTCTATACTCTAGGCCTGTCAGGGGGCCCTACCCTCTTGGCTTTCAGGGGTGGTGGCTCTGCCCTCTGGAACTAAGGTGGCAGTGGCCCATTCCCCTTGGTCCATCCCCTCTGGGCTTGTGGTGTCAGTGGAAGCTTCACCAGCCTCGGAGCTGTCCTTGGCAGCCCTGATGGTCTGAGCCACTCTTCTCTTTCCTTGAGAGTGAACACACATTTTGCAGCTGAGTAGCTATACTGGACCATTTTCTACTAGTAAGAGCCAAGAAGTCCAATAGCCTTTCTTCATTTCATCCCATTTCTGTCCCTTTCAGTCAAAGCTGGCAGTGTTTCTGCTGAGATGATTCACATACTAATCTCTTCACAAAGAGTTTGTCTAGTCACATTCTTGGTCCTGTCTCCAGAGAATACTATCTGGACAGGCTAAAATGTTTTCAAAATCATCCAGTCCTGGTTTCTTTTTTGCTTAGTAGTTCCTTCTTCAATTTCTCCCTTTCCTCTCACATTTTACTATAAGCAGCAAAGAGAAATGAGGCTACTCCTTCCAAACTTTGCTTGGAAATATCCTCAGCTAGATGTCCAAATTCCTTATTTCTAAGTTCTATTTTCTTTCCAACAGTAGATGACAATTTTGCCAAGTTCTCTGCCACTGTCCGATAACATCTTCCTCAGTTCCATCTGAGCATTCCATCCATGATCACATATGTATTCTGTAAATGGTGGACGTTTTCTCTCCTTTCTAAGCTCTCACTACAGTTGCCTTTAATGTTCATATGCCTCCAAACAATCTAGGCTTTTTCTATCATGTACCCTCAAAACTCTTCCACTTTGTACTGATCATCCAGTTCCAAAGCCACATTCATATTTTTAGGTGTTTATTATAGCAGCAAGCTACTTCCAGGAACCAAAACCTGAGTTAGTTTCCTAGAACTACTATAATCAACTGTCACTGAATGGATTATAACAATAGAAATTTACGTCCTTAGCTGCTGAACTAATTTGCAATCACACCAACAGTGTAGAAGAGTTCCTATTTCTCCACATCCTTGCCAACATTTATTGTTATTTGACTTCTTGATGATTGCCATTTTGATTGGGGTTAGTCGGAATCTCAGTGTAGTTTTGATTTGCATCTCTCTGATTGCTAATGATGTTGGCCATTTTTTCATGCATCTATTGGCCATTTGTATCTCTTCTTTTATGAAGTGTCTATTCAATTCAGTTGCCCATTTCTTGATTGGGTTATTTTTTTTTTAGTGTAAAGTCTTTTAAGTTCTTTGTATATTCTCTGTCAGAGGGATAGATGGCAAAGATCTCCCATTTCGTAGGCTTTTTCTTTAGACCATTGATGGTTTCCTTGATGTGCAGAAACTTTTTAATTTAATGCCATCCCACTTATTAATTCTTGTTTTAATTTCCTGAGCTTTGGGGGTCTTGTTGAGGAAGTTTCTACCTGTGCCTATACGCTGGAGTGTTGAACCTATGCCCTCCTCTAGTAGCTTCAGAGTCTCTCTCTGGTCTAACTTCTGGGTCTTTGACCCATCTTGAGTTGACTCCTGTGCACAGTGAGAGGTAAGGATTTAATTTCATTTTTCTACAAATCAATTACCAGTTTTCCCAACACCATTTGTTGAAAAGGCTGTCTTTTCTCCAACGTATGTGTCTGGCAACTTTGTCAAAAATCAATTGGCTATAAGTGTGTGGATTTGTTTCTGTATCTTCTATTCTGTTCCATTGGTCTATGTGTCTGTTTTTGTGCCAATACCATGCCATTTTTATTACTATAGCTCTGTAGTATAATTTGAAGTCAGGAAGGGTATGGGAAAAGAGGGGATAGAATGAGATTGGATAATGGGTACCAAAATACTATAAGACAAGAATTGGTTCTAATGTTCTATGGCATAGTGGGTAACTATAATTTACAGCAATTTACTATATATTTCAAAATAATTAGAGGAGAAAAGTTTGAGGGTCCCAACAGATAGAAATGATAGCATTTGAGGAGACAGAAATACTAATTATCCTGACTTGATCATTATACATTGTACATATGTATCAAATTATCATACTGTACCCCCTAAGTAAGTAAAAGTATTGTGTGTCAACTTAAAAAAAAACTATCAGCAGAGTGAAAAGAAAACCAATGCAATGGGAGAAAACATTTGCAAATCACATATTTTGTAAAGTATTAATCTTCAGAATACATAAAGAGCCCCCATACGTCAATAAGAACAAAACCTGAGCCAGGCATGGTGGCACATGCTTGTAATCCCAGTACTTGGGAGGCTCAAACAGGAGGATTGCAGGTTTATGGCCAGCCTCAGCAACTTGTGAAGTCCTCTGCAACTTAGTGAAACCCTGTTTCAAAATAAAGAATAAAATATTGGGCTGGCATGGATCTCAGAGGTAGAATGCCCCTGGCTTCAATTCCCAGTACCACACACACACACAAAAAAGAACAAAACCTGGTTTAAAATGGACAAGTACTTAAATAGATATTTCTCCAAAGAAGATATACAAAGGGCCAATAAGCACATGAAAAGATGTTTAATATTACTCATCAATAAGAAAATGAGTGGTAGAATGCTTGCCTAGCAGGCACAAGGCCCTGGGTTTGATCCCCAGCTCAGAAAACAAAAGAGAGCCGGGCATGGTGGCGCACGCTTGTAATCCCAGTACTTTGGGAGGCGGAGACCGGAGGATCCGGGTTCACGGCCAGCCTCAGCTCTCTTGCTCTCTCTCTCCCTGTCTTTCTCTCTCTCTCTCTCTCCTTAGTGAGGCCCTCTGCAACTTCGTGAGACCCGGTTTCAAAATAAAGTATAAAAAATAGGGCTGGGGGCGTAGAGCGGAGGTAGAACGCCCCTGCGTTCAATCCCCGGTACCGCAAAAAAAAAAAAAGAAAACAAAAGAGAAAAAAGAAAATGCAAATCAAAACCACAGTAACATACAACTTCATCCCCATTAGAATGATTGGTGAGGATGTAAAGAAATTAGAAATTGCTAGTGGGAATGCAAAATGGTATAGCCCCTATGGAAAACCCTTGGTAGTTCTTCAAAATGTAAAATAGAATTATCATATGATCCAGCAATTCCATCTCTAGGTATATACCCAAAAGAACTGGAAGCAAGATTTTTTTTTTTTTTTGGTGGTACTGGGGATTGAACCCAGGGGAGTTCTACCTCCGAGCTATACCCCTAGTTCTATTTTTTATACTTTATTTTGAAACCGGGTCTCACAAAGTTGCAGAGGCCTCACTAAGTAGCTGAGGCTGGCTGCGAACCCCGATCCTCCGGTCTCCGCCTCCCAAGTACTGGGATTACAAGCATGCACCACCACGCCCGGCCTGGAAGCAAGATTTATAACAGATATTTGTATACCCATGTTTATAGCAATACGAATTTTTTTTTGGTACTGGGGATTGAACCCAGGGGCGTTCTACCTCCGAGCTACACCCCCAGCCCTATTTTATTTTTTATTTTGAAACAGGGTCTCACTAAGTTGCTGAGAGCATCAATAAGTAGCTGAATCTTTAGGTAAAATGAATCTTAAGGCTAAGTGAAATAAGCCAGTCACAAAAGGACAAATATATGATTTCACTTACGTTAGGTGCCTAGAACACTGTCAAACTCATACAGATAGAAAGTACAATGGTGATTGCCAAGGGTTGAGGATAGGGAAGAATGGGGTTTGGGGTGAGTGTTTAGTGGGTACAGAGATTCCAGGTCAGGAAGTGAAGAATGTACTTAATACGATAGAACTGTACAGTTAAAATGGCATATTTGATGTTACCATCTTTTACTACAGTTAAAAAAAGAAGTCATGAAAGTCATGGGGCTCCTAAACAAGCTATCAGAATTAATGACAAAATATTATCACTAAATTTTATTTTATCAATGCTTATAACCTCACTTCAATAAAGCATTTTTGAATGTTTTGTTTTACTAAACAACACTTTTACTAGACAGATGAAGGTATTACCTCCTGAATTTCTTTTTCTAGCAGCTCAACTCTTTCTCGAAGGTGTCTCCTCTCTGTGTCAATAGAAAGAAGCTCCAGGCGAACTGAACTGCTTTCTCCTTCGGCCTGATGGGCTTTAACCTCCCAGTCTTCAGCACGGCTATGAAGCATCTGAAATCTATCCAACAAGTCTTGATTTTCTTTTTCCTGTTTTAAGCATAATTAAATTGTTTCTAACTTAGTAACTGTCACTCACTGGAATGCCCATGTCATAAATACATGCACACACAAGGAACTTTGTTCTAATTTAGGAAGCATCAGATATCTGTGCAGGTACTATGTTAACATCTATGAAGAAATATAAAAAAAAAGTTGGCAAGATCTCCACTCTCAAATGTTTAATATCTAATGAGAGACAGGACAAACATGAAAAAGTTTTAAAAAATCAGTCTTAAATCCAATGTGAACTATTTTTCACCTTAGATGCCATTAAGCTCTCCCATCGTGACACCTCAGTTATATAATTATGAACTCTACTCTTCATTTCTTCTTTTTCTTGCAGTGCTGCTTCCAATTCCAATGAGATTTCCTATAAATCAGAAATTAAAGACGAATCTAAAGTGAACCCAGTGCCAAATGAATTCTATTTATATTCAAATAGCTCCTTTGGAATTGGGGGAGAAAAGAGAGTAGGACAAAAGAAAAACTTCCTAATCTTGGATTTTGACTGAACCAAGTTTTAACACACATCTCCGACAATATCTGATATTTACATGAAAGGCTAATTATGATCAGAGCTTGACCTTCAAAAAAAATTCATGCTGGGCGTGGTGGCGCACACTTGTAATCCGAGTACTTTGGGAGGTGGAAACTGGAGGATCCAGGTTCAGGGCCAGCCTCAGCTCTCTCTCTCTCGCTCTCCCTGTCTCTCTTTCTCTCTACTTAGTGAGGCCCTCCACAACTTCGTGAGACCCGGTTTCAAAATAAAGTATAAAAAATAGGGCCGGGGGTGTAGCGCAGAGGTAGAACACCCCTGGGTTCAATC
>PVJS01064298.1:0-10265 GCA_004027185.1 Glis glis | reverse complement strand
TATATATATATATAACAGACTGGGTGGCTTAGAAACAACAAACATTTATTTCTCACATATCTTGAAACTGGGAAGTCCAAGATCAAGTTGCCGGTAGATTTGGTGTCTGGTGAGGGCCTGCTGTCTGGTTCCTAGATGGCTACTGTTTTGCTCTGTCCTCATATGGTAGAAGGGACAAGGGACTTCTCTTAGGCCTCTTTTATAAGGACAAGGGACTTCTCTTGGACAGTAATCCTGTTCATGAAGGCCCTGCCCCTGAGACCTAATCTCCTCCCTGAGGCCCTGTTTCCTGATACTGCTACCTCAAGGGCTAGAATTTCAACATATGAATTTGGGGGAGACACAAACATTCAAACGATGGCCTTCAGTCCAGGTCTCCCAAAATTCATGTCTGTCTCCCTTGCAAAATACCTTCATCCCATCCTAATGGCCTCCCATCTTATTCCACCATCAACTCAGAAGTCTAAAACCCACAGTCTCATCTAAATATCATCTAAATTAGTCATGGGAGAGACTCATTCTAAGACATATTGCTCTCCATCTGCAAACCTGTGAAACCAAAGAAGTTATATGCTTCAAAAATACAATGATGGGACAGGCTTTGGATAGACATAGGAAACAGGAAAGAAGAAAGGAGTGGGAGACTCCATACAGGTCTAAAACCCAACAGTGCAAACAGCATTAAATTCTCACACCCTAGAATAATTTTCATGGTTTCAATGCCCGGTTCTCCAGGTCCACTGAGGGTGCAATGCCGCCTTCTGGACACACTAGCGTAGAGGTCACACCTCTGGACACTTGGGACTGTGGCTTTCTCAGGCAAGTGTTGGGCCCCAAGGCCTTGGGTGGCCTTGCTTACAGCTGTGTGCCTGGGATCCATACCTAACATGGTCCTCTGTGGTGGCCCAACCTCCCCATGGCTCAGCCTTGGGCATGCCCCCAAGGTTCTTCCAGGCCAGAATCATATTCCACTGGCTCTACTTGTGTGAGGTTGAGGGGTCGCTCTGCCCCCATTGCTCCACCAGGCATTGACCTATTGGGAGCTCTCTCAGATAACACTGTATGTGCTGAAACTCTTACATTTTGGGTGTGCCATGGGAGGGGCAAGGGGCAGCACTGATGGTTTCTGAATTGCCTTCAGAATCATTCTCCTATTTTCTTAGACAGTACATCCTGACTTCTGTTTAGCTGACTGACTAATCTCCATATCAGATGGCCATTTGGCCACACTCTTCCTGTGCTGTCCTGAACAGGCTCTCTCATTCTTTTCAATACAGATAGTCTAAGGGTGTTTTGAGTCCTTAAATTCTGGATCTGTTTCAATGAGCAATTCCTTCCTTAAATTATTTCTGTTTTCTCCAAGTTTTACTGTAAACAATCAAGATGAGCCCAAACTACACTTTCCACACCTAGATATTCCCTCAGCCAGATATATACTCTCATCTCTAGCAAATTCAACCTTCCCAAAAACTAGAATAGGAAGCACAAATTCAGCTGAGTTCTTTGCCACTATGTAAACAAGGTGGCCATTCCCCCATCGTTCATTATCATCTGAGACCTCATCAGAATGGCCTTTATTGTCCATATTTCTACCAACATTCTTTTCAGGAGCACTTAAATCATCTCTGAAAAGATTAAGGTTTTCTCCAAAGCTCCCCTCTCCTGAGCCCTTGCCAGAATAGTCCTCAAGGGTCTCTCCATGGTAATGTAGGGTAATGTATGTTCATCCTAAGACACTTTGAAACTCCTCCAGCCTCTGCCCATTACCTGCTTGCAAAACCACTTCCACATGCAAAGGTGTTTGTTACAACAGCACCTCCACTACTCAGCATCCATGTTCTGTCTTAGCATGTCCAGGATGCTATAACTAAATACCACAGACTAGGTGACTTATAAACAGCATAAATTTATTTCTCACAGCTTTGGAGGCTGAGAAGCCCAAGTTCAAATGAACAGCAGATTCAGTGTCAGGTTAGTAGAGAGATGGTTGTCTTTTCATTGTGACATCATATGGTACAGAAGAAAGGGATGCTCGTGGGCATCTTTTATAATCTTGTTTATGTGAACTACATCTTCATTACCCGTTACCCTCTCAAAGGCCCCATATCCTAATACCTAGGATTTCAAAGTATGAGTTTTAGAAAGGCAGAAACATTCAGACCACGGCAACACGCTTGACGTAGTTGTCCATGGTCCTGTTGCTTATTGTGTCTGATGGACAGAAGAAGCGTTCTTCTTTCTATTGAGTGTAACATGATGGTTGAGAAAACTGAGAGTTTTCAGACAAATCACATTCCGGCCACTGCCTACCTCTGCATTAGAAATGATATCCAACGTCTTTGAGTCTAATTTCTCATCTGGAATAACAATATTTTGCTCATAGTATTGTTAGAAGGATTACATAACCTAATGCTTTGTATGAATCTTAGGTTTTGATCCTTCTGGCATCCCTTATAAAAATGGTACACTTTCATTGACATTATGTGCATATGTGAAATTATCAATACCAATCTCAATATCATGTATGTTGAAGAGAGGGATTGGGGAGGGAGCCAGGGGGAAGCTCACTAAGTGCTGCATGCATGTATGTCCCTATCACTCTAAACTACATTATGATGTGGGACTATAATGCACTAATAAAAGTATATTAAAATATAAAAATGATAAGGAAATGCACAGGGTGAGAGAAAAAGGGATTTAGGAACAGAAGTCCCGTTGAATGAGGGAAACATTCAGAATCTTATATTTGTCTCTGAAAGTTGCTTTCAGCCAACTCAGCAAGGAGCCAGTTCAGAAATCATCAGAGTGCCCCTCCTGTCATAGGTCAAAAGGGAGTTGTTTAATAGGAAGATGGTTTTTTTCACAGTGACAAGTCAGCTGGGTCCTCTAACCTATAGCATAGGCTGAGTCATGCAATGGCTTTGAATTCGAGTTTCCTGATTAGCTAATAACAGCGGCCTCATAGAGTCGTTGCAATGATTAAGTGGGACGATGTATGCACAGTGGGCAGCATGATATCCTGTATAGGATGCATGTGTGATATATTTTTTGGAAGGGTCACAGCATAGTCCTACAAGTGGGTTCAGCTTGCATTTGAAAATATAGGCTGGAACTTAGATAAGGACTACACTTGAAGATGAGTGTTTGGAAATTGAAAACATGAAAGTCGCTTGCGAAAAAACATGATGACACGTAAGATTACAAGAAGGAAAAAAAAAGACAGTGGTTCCCAATCTTGCCTGTGTATCTCTACCTCAGGTAGAACATGCATAAGTTAGGATTGCTAGGTTCTTCTTCAAATGCACTAATTTGCAACTCCATAAAATAATCCTGTGATTTTTCCCTTAGTTCTGTTTATGTTTTTCATATGTTGAACCAGCCTTGCATCCCTGGAATGAACCTGATTTGGTCATGGTGTATAATTTTCTTGATGCGTTGCTGTGTTGCTAGTATTTTGTTTAGAAGTTGGCACACGCTTGTAATCCCAGTACTTGGGAGGCCGAGACTGGAGGATCGCAGGTTCGCACCCAGCCTCAGCTCAGCTACTTAGCGAGGCCCTCCACAACTTAGTGAGATCCTGTTGCAAAAATAAAGAATAAAAATAGGGCTGGGGTGTAGCTTGGAGTAGAATGCCCCTGGGTTCAATATCCAGTGCCACAAAAAAAAGTTTTGCGTCTATATTCATCAATGATATTGGTCTGTAGTTTTCTTGAGCTGTCTTTATTTGGTTTTGGTATTAATGTGATGCTGGCTTCATAGAATGTATTTGGGAGAATCCTGTCTCTTTCTATTTCATGGAATAGTTTGAGAAGTATTGGGCTTAGATATTCTATAAAGGTTTTATAAAATTTGGCTGGGAATCCATCTGGATCTGGGATTTTCTTTGATGGCAGGCTCTTTATTGCTGTTTCAATCTCTTTGCTTGCTATTGGTCAGTTTAAAATTTCTATATCCTCTTGATTCATCTAGGAAGGTTGTATGTATCTAGAAGTTTGTCAACTTCATCTAGGTTTTCCTTTTTATTGGAATATAGTTTTTCAAAATATTTTCTGATTAGCCTCTGGATTTCCATGCTGTCTGTACTGATACCACCTTTTTCATCTATTTTAGTAATTTGGGTTGATTCTCTTTCTTTTGGTTAGGTTGGCTAAGGGTTTATCTATCTTGTTTATATTTTCCAGAGCGGGGGCTGCAATTGATGCTGATGTAGTCATCTTTGTATTTGGGTATTAAGGGAGAAAAAAATTAAAAGATGACCTACTTTAAGGGGCAGAAGGATTCCCAAAAGAAGCCCCAACAGGCCTGAGGAATCTAGATGTTTGTGGGGTAAAAGAGAAGAGAGAGAAAAGTTTGAATGAAGAAATGGACAGCAAATGGACACATTTTAGTAAAAAAAGAGTCAACAAATGTTTGAAATGAAGCAGAAACCTTAGATTGTATATGGCACACCATTTTAATAACCTTAGTATAAATAAATCAAACATGCGAATGAATTTCTTTTGCCAACACAAGGGGAAAAATCAATAAAAGAAAATGTATTTGCCCAAAGTGATGCTTTTTAAAAATCCCCTCCTGTTAGCTTTGGGCCATAAAAACCACTTGGTGAAAAAGATAGGATATGCAGTGACCCTTAAATGCATCTGAATCGTGAATTCATATATCAAAAAGGAGAGGCTATCAGAAAGTCCATATAACTGTATCACATCACAGCTAAATGGCTGCTGTGGATAAAGTATGGAAGAAATGGAGGTCTATTTTTTGTACATCTTGTAGTGCTAGGTGAGATATTTATTCTCTACTGGGTGAGATATTTATTCTCTGCTGGGTGAGATATTTATTCTCCTGGCCACTTGAAGTTTACAGGGTTAGAATATCAGTAACACCTTATTTTGTTATTTGCAGATGCTCAAAGACTTATTAAGTGGCATGGCCCCTGCAAAAATGTAAGAATCAGAAGCCTACTTAGGTTTCCCTTTAGGAAAGTAGTTTAAAGGGTTGACACTTTAAATACAAAATCTCCCTGTAAGAGAGATTAAGCACGATTATCTTCCTTCGCGGTTCCTTTGCTTTTCTAAGTGTATGCATATACAATCATTGATTTCTCCTTCTTGTGAAAACACCGGGCTGACTATTGAACAGGCCTCTCTGTGACCAGAATGACCAACAAGCCCCTTGACAGTGTGTGCATTTCAGGATATGTCATTTATACCCTCTTGGAGAGAACATTTAACATGTCCTTAAAGTTGGTATGAGTTTCCACTAGGGCTACTGTCTTCCCAACCAAGAGACAAATATCATAGATAGCACCAGCCTGCATAAAATACTAATCTCTTTTAACCTGTCTCTATTTTCGATGTGCTTATTTAGTGTAGAGTCTTCTATAAAATAACGTATTATCAATTCTAGAGAATATTAGCAGTGCTTCCTGGAATTCAAGTTATAAATTATCTTTGCAGAATACCTCTGTGCGTGTGTGTGTGTGTGTGTGTGTGTGTGTGTGTGTGTGTGTTCTCGCATGTGGTACTGGGAATTGAATCCAGGGGCATTCTACCTCTGAGCTACACTCTCAGCCCTATTTTATTTTTATATTTTGAAGCAGGGTCACACTAAGTTGCTGAGGGCTTCACTATGTTGCTGAGGCTGATCTTGAACCTGCGATCCTGCAAACCTGCTTCCCAAGTACTGGGATTATAGGTCTGCACCACCATGCCTGGCTTGCAGTATAGCTTTGTAAAGCCAAAGAGCATCTGGATGGTACTCAGAACCATCATTTGACTGATTTAGTTGTGGATTAGCTGATTTGTGTAAAGCACCTAAGGTGTTATAAATCACGCTGAAGTAAGGCCCACCATGATGCACCGCCAAGTCTGTGGATTCGTAATGGTTTGGTGGACTAGTTCCATTTCCCTTCCTCTGTTCGAGGGGAAGATGACTTAGAATAATCTGGCCCAGATGGAACCTCTTTTTTCTGAACAACCATCCCATAAATCTTGTCAAAAACTGTGTAACGGTAACTCGCACTTGTTTCTTTAGAGGCTGAGAGCTGAAGCTGCCACGTTCATTGACAAAAGTTGAGGTGAAGTTTCAAGTCAACATCTGTGAGAAAAGCAATAAGAATTCAACAAGATCTTAGATTTTTTTTTATAGAATTATGTCTTCTGTGAACTCCTTATATGTCTCTCGTTGGAAAATACTGAATCATGCTATAGCTCTTGGAATGTGTTCTCTAAGGGGCCACATAACCAGATCTTTGTAATCCAAAACACTTTGTATGAAACAAACATAACAATGCTTTGTATGAGGTAGGTGATGAACGATGCTTATTAAATTTACCAACTTGCTATTCAATTTATTTTCTCATTTAAAAACATTTGGTGTGTGCATATGTTCCTATTGATAATCTAACATGATAGATAGATAGATAGATAGATAGATGATAGATAAATAGTCATGAACTAAACTGATACTGTCCTTCTGGGATCAGTCAATGGAGGTAGGGAAAGGAGTAGAAGAGTACAGACTGACACATAAAATGAAGATAATTTCAGAAAGTTATAAGTGTTAAAAAGAAAATATAAGCTAAGCATGGTGGTGCATGCCTGTAGTCCCAGAATTTGGGAGGCTGAGACAGTAGGATTGTCAGATCAAGGATAACTTCAGCAATTTGAGAGAACCTCAACAACTTAGTGAGACCATGTTTCAAAATAAAAATTTTGTGGGTGTAGGTCAGAGGTAGAATGAAGACCTCTGGGTTCAATCCCTAGTAGGAAGGAAGGAAGGAAGGAAGGAAGGGAGTTAATGATAGTAAGTGCATAAATATAGTTATGAATAAGTTGCCTAAAATTGACTGATGGATTCAGTATACTAAGCTACCTGATTAGGTGAGGGTTAAAAAACAAACAGTGGGAATCAAAACCCAACTGAGCTAGAATATATTTTTATTTATTTTATTATCCTAACTCTTCTTATTATTTTAGATTATGTTAAGGCTAGATATAGGGGCAGCGTGATAAACTCTAAACTGGGTTGCCAAAGTGAAGTTACATAAGACTGCTTGTTGGAGCTGTTTAAAAATAGACAGCACTCTTGTGAATTGCATGGTCTAAGTGCTAATCTGCCTGGAGGCAGGGAGATAGACTGGGTGACCTCAGAAGGACTCCTCCACCCAAGGTTTCATGTTTCCCTACTCAGCATTCAGAACTACTGCAAACTTGGATGCTCTGTGAGCATGAGCTAGCCAAGGGGGCAAAGGCTTCATCAACACACAGATGGGAAGTTCCCTGATGCTGGTATGTGGATATGGGGTACCCTTTTCCTTCACTCATCCTGCAGCATCAACTTAGATAGGGACAATTCTCCTCTTCTCTCTAATATATATTTCATTTTGAAGAAGATCCTGCAGCCTGGAGCAGTAGTTTTGTGCAAAAGTAAGAAAGGGTCATTAAGAAGCAGGTCCTAAACTTCAGCCTTCTTGAGGAACCATCCCTGACAAAGATCAAAGGGGATGGAAACACAAGATTACTGCCCTTGCCTTGGACAAAGTCCTATGCAAACTCCAAAACCTTTAGTTATTCATCTCAATCATCTATAAGCAGAAAGATGTGGCCAATTCAGATCGTAGTCCACAAACGCAAATATTCAAGAAAGTCCATTTAGTTATTGCTTTTAAATCAAAACCATTCTGACTCTAAGGTTCCATGCTACCAGCTGGTGGAAAAAGGAGATATTAAGCATTATTAGGGTTGCCTTGACCAAAGATGTGCCCATTCCTGGTGTCACGGTATCGGGCATGTCCGCAGGACCAGTGGTGGTTGGTTATCCATTCACCATGCCAACGAGATGCCCGCTGCGCCAGTCTCCATGGTACCTTTGGAAATAACTTTGCTGCTTTTGTGCTCTGCCTGGAGAAAAGGCAATTACAGGGAAAATAAAATTTCTGTGCCTATGATTCCACTTCCTTAGAAACACCAGGAAAGCTGTCTCCTTTAGTTCTTGCCAATTCCCAGAGATATTGATAACAAAGCTTTAATGGCCCCAATCTCTCTGTTTTTTTCTTATTCCCCCCAAATTCCAGATCTCGTTCTTTCCTCTTTCTGCTCTTGAAGGTACTCACTAAATGATGGTTTTAAAGTTTTTATAACTGAACTAAAAAAAGTTAACTTTAAGTGATTTCTGTTTTCTATTCTATGAATCTATGTGAGTAAGGTCTTGCATTCTAGCTTGCAAGGAGGAAAAGGATAAAGACGAGCGGGACCAATACAAGTTCATTTCTCAGTAACTTATTCTTGCACAAGAAAGAAAAAAGAGAAAGAAAGAACATTTGATTCAATCAAGTTCTGGACTAGGAAATAAGTGCTGTGTGCATGTATGTCGCTATCACTCTGAACTCCATTTTGATGTGAGACTACAATGCACCAATAAATAAATAAATAAATATATTTCTAAATATATACATACCTATATGCATATATATATATATATATATATATATATATATATATATAATTGTAGAAGTTCATATTCCCCTTCTTGACAATTTTCAGCTATGTCATCCATATCTGATTTAACTACAGCTCGCTACTTCTTTTCTATCCATGCCTTAAAAAGCATTAGGATAGACAAGAACCTAATGCTTTTTTTATTTGAAGCAAATAGTCCCCCTTCCCAATCTATTTGCAGTGGACTAAAAGTCTCTTGTATGCTGAAAATAAGCATGTTTTCAGCAAGCTTTTCCTCAGCTGCAAAGATAGTGGGCCAATTCTCCTATATTCTACATCAAAATGTTGGGGCAGGCCAAGATGGTTTGGCTGCTGAGACAGAATAACCCATGGCCCAGAACCCATCTGTCAGTAACAGAAGTGGCCAGGGAGGATTTGGTGGTGGCCAGGATTCTGAGCTTGATGAGCTCCAGCTGCACATGGGAGAATCGGCCACTGTGCAGGTTGGTGCAAAACAGGGATGCAGCTGCCGCCGCTGAAATCTTTACCATGGTCACCTAGGCTGGCTCAGAATCCAGGTGTGGGGCACAGCATCCCACTGACGGCATTTCTCGAAGACCGACAGGAGAGGTCTGTGATGAGAAAATGTACTGATTTCTGGTTGTCATGTGTAGACTGCTCTTGGAGAGGAAGAAAAAAAAAAGCGAGAGGGAGAGGGTGAGGTAATAGGTTTCAAGCAGTCTATGGCTTCCAGGCTCTGACTGAAGCTGAGTTCTAACCAAAGACATTTAAGGTTGAGTCAAGGTCATGAAGGGATGCCAGTCTGAACTGTCTTGCTCTGAGGGGAGGTGACTCCAGTCTACTCTCTCAATGATGACAACAATCAATTCCACAGAGTTCTGCGAGCCCCACATTTTTGTTTTGTACTGGATCCCGTTTGCAGCAGGAGTGGTGAGTAGTGAGTCAGCTTTAAATTTTTGAGGACCTTAATCTGGGTGTGAGGGCGCATGCCTGTAATCCCAGTGCTTGGGAGACTGAGACAGGAGGATCACAGGTTGGAGGCCAACCTTGGCAACTTAGAAAGACCCTCAGCAACTTAGTGAGATCCTGTTTCAAAATAAAAAGATAAAAAGGCTAAGGGTGTAGCTCAGAGGTAGAATGTTCCTAGGTTCAATCTCCATAACCCCCCCCAAAAAAAAAGTTTTTTGAGGAACATAGCTTTAAGGTTCCTTACTAAATGTTCTTGGTCAGGAAGAGATTGAAGAATATAACCTGTGAAAATGGTTAAGCCTATCTAGACTGGCCAAACTTGTTTTTTTCATTTTTTTAATGAAAACTTAGATAGTAAATATTTTAGGATTTATTGCCCACACACATTAGCATCTCTTTCTCCCTCTCTTTGTTGCATATTCTTCTTTATTGAGAATTTCCTTTGTTTTATTTATATTTGAGGCCAGCCTTGGCAAGTTAGCAAGATCCTGTTTAAAAAAGAAAACAAAAAACAAAATAGAGTTGAGGGTATGGCTCACAGGTAGAATGCCCCTGGGTTCAATCCCTAGAACACCCCCCCCACACACAAAAAAAAGACAGAGAAAAAAAAAGACACAATAGACGGTTAAGAAAACCCAAGGAAGGCCAGGTGTGGTGGTGCACGCTTGTAATCCCAGTACTTTGGGAGGCGGAGACCGGAGGATCCGGGTTCGCGACCAGCCTCAGCTCTCTCTCTCTCTCTCTCTGTCTTTCTGTCTCTCTGTCTCTCTCTGTCTCTCTCTCTCTCTACCTAGTGAGGCCCTCCGCAACTACATGAGACCCGGTTTCAAAATAAAG
>PVJS01064297.1:0-10266 GCA_004027185.1 Glis glis | reverse complement strand
TCTACCTCTGCGCTACGCCCCCGGCCCTATTTTTTATACTTTATTTTGAAACCGGGTCTCACGAAGTTGCGGAGGGCCTCACTAAGGAGAGAGTGAGAGAGAGAGAGAGAGAGACAGGGAGAGAGAGTGAGAGCCGAGGCTGGCTGCGAACCCGGATCCTCCGGTCTCCGCCTCCCAAAGCACTGGGATTACAAGCGTGTGCCACCACGCCCGGCGCTACTGCAGCATTTTCTAATGATAAAAGACTGGAAATGTCTTTTTGTGTGTGAGTGTGTGTGTGGTACTGGGGATCGAACCCAGGGGCATTCCACCTCTGAGCCACAACCCCAGCCCTATTTTATTCTTTACCTTGAAACAGCATCTCACCAAGTTGCAGAGGGCCTTTGCTAAGTTGCTGAGGCTGGCCTTGAACCTGCAATCCTTCTGCCTCAGCCTCCCAAGTACTGGAGTTACAGACATATGCCACCATACTGGGCTTGCTCAAATGTCCTTTAATAGAAGACTGACTATGCAGCTGGGGATGATGGTGCAAGCCTGCAATCTCAGCACAAGGGAGGCTGAGACAGGAGGATCACAGGTTTGAGGCCAGCCTCAGCAACTTAGAAGACCCTGCTTTAAAATTAAAAAAAACAAATCAATAAAAAGGGCTGATAGGAACCTGGAGTGGTGGTGCATACCTATAATGCCAGTACTTAGGAAGCTGAGACAGGAGGATTACAGTTTGGAAGCCTGCCTCTGCAACTTAGCAAGGCTCTCAGCAACTTAGCGAGACCCTGTTTCTTAAAAAATAAAATAAAATAGGGCTGGGGATATAACTTGGAAGTAGAATCCCCCTGGGTTCAATCCCCCTGGGTTCAATCCCCAGCACCAAAAAAGGAAAAAAAAAAAAAAGCTCGCCGGGCGTGGTGGCGCACCCTTGTAATCCCAGTACTTTGGGAGGCGGAGACCGGAGGATCCGGGTTCGTGGCCAGCCTCTGCTCTCTCTCTCTCTCTCTCTCCCTCTCTCTCTATCTCTACTTGGTGAGGCCCTCCGCAACTTCGTGAGACCCGGTTTCAAAATAAAGTATAAAAAATAGGGCTGGGGGCGTAGCGCGGAGGTAGAATGCCCCTGCGTTCAATCCCTGGTACCGCAAAAAAAATAAATAAATAAATAAATAAATAAATAAAACAATAGATTCTCCTAGTACCTCTATCTCTCAGAAATTACAAAGGTTTGAGCCAGGCGTGGTGGCGCACACTTGTAATCCCAGTACTTGGGAGGCTGAGACAGGAGGATCTGGGTTCGTGGCCAGCCTCAGCTAATTAATGAGGCCCTCTGCAACTTAGTGAAACCCTGTTTCAAAATAAAGAATAAAAAATAGGGCTGGGGGTGGAGCTCAGAGGTAGAATGCCCCTGGGTTCAATCCCCAGTACCAAAAAGAAAAGAAATTACAAAGGTTTTAGATGTTCTGTGCCAGGAGCTGGGGTCCAAGACCAATATGTTTATTTCTCATTACTTCACAAAATGGTATTTTTGTAGAGATCAACAAAATAATTTATTGTTTATTTAGATTTATAAACCCATACCTTAATAAGTATGAGAATGTACTATTCAGATGCCCAAAGTTCACCCTATTTTTGTATATTTTAAAAGTTCCCCATATAGCCGGGCGTGGTGGCGCACGCTTGTAATCCCAGTACTTGGGAGGCGGAGACCAGAGGATCTGGGTTCGCGGCCAGCCTCAGCTACTTAGTGAGGCCCTCCGCAACTTCGTGAGACCTGGTTTCAAAATAAAGGATAAAAAATAGGGCCGGGGGTGTAGCTCAGAGGTAGAATACCCCTGGGTTCAATCCCCGGTACCGCAAAAAAAAAAAAAAGTTCCCCATATAGGGGGCAGTGGGGTGCTATGTGTGTGCACTGTTTTATCACTTTGAACATCACTATGATGTATAATTACAAAGCACCAATAAAAGTATATTTTTAAAAATAAATTCCCTGTGTAATTTTAACATGCATCCAGAGCTAAGAACTACCAACATAGAGCTTTGCGTGCAATACTAAGACAAGTTTCTATTCTGTTGTCAAGGATAAGTTAAATTTATCACTGATAATAAAAGATTAAAGAAAATTAACAATATTGTGTTTGTATAGATCTTTCTGGTTCCAAATCTCACTTTCTTTCTTCAAAAGACCAAAAAATGTCTATTCTTTGCTGCAGAGAAGAAACTAATACCATCTATACAAACAGAAGGAAAGTGTAACAGAGCCCAGCACACTAGCAAGTGTGCTTCAACTCACTTAAACTCTCCAGTGAAGAAGAATACCCATAAGTACTCATCTATAAACTCCAGACAATAGGTCTTACTGGGTACTATGTACCCCGAGCCCTGTTTGTTTGTTTGTATGTTTTGAAACAGGGTCTCACTAGGTTGTTGAGGCTAGTCTCCAACCTGCGATCCTCCTGTCTCAGCCTCCCAAGTACTAGATTGCCGAAGTATGCCACTATACCCAGCTGACATCGTTACTTCTAAAAAAAATTAATTTTTTTATGGTGCTGGGGATTGAACCCAGGGGTATTCTATCTCTGAACTACACACTCAGTCAGCCCTATTTTATTTTTTATTTGGAAACAGGATCTCGCTAAATTGCTGAGGTTGGCTTTGAACCTACAATCCTCCTGTCTCAGCCTCCCAAATACTGGGATTATAGGCATGCGTCACAATGCCCAGAGGATTAAAAATTCTTATAATAATTAGCAGGTAGGCAACATTTTTTTCTGATTCTCAAATGTTTTAGAAACATTAATATTTTATGACACTTTCAATCTTTTATTCAAAATACTCTCTAACCCATTACATAACAGTACTATATTCAGTCTCATATTCAAATACAGAATAACAAGTATAATTTTCAATTGACCTGAAGCAGAACTATAATACTTAAATATTTTCCATTCATTAGGATTATTACTATTCTCCATGACTGATCTCTAACCACAGTCTGTTCATTTACATAATAATCTAGATTAGGGTACTTAGAATAAGAGAACTCATCAACCCTTTCAATTATTACCAGCAATGTGCAGTGCCTTAACAGATCCTCTCTCATACGCACTAGATTTGGGTATCATACCTGTGATACCCAAATCTAGTGCCTCCTCAGCACCCTGAATAATAAGAGAGAGAATGGAATCACAGAGATACAAGAAAATACTGAACCCAAGGAAGAGTAAAATATGCCCGATCCAGAATCGCCACCCGTCTCACTTCTTCTTCTTTTTTTTTTTTTGTGGTACTGGGAATTGAACACAGGGGCATTTTACCTCTGAGCTCCACCCCCAGCCCTATTTTTTATTCTTTATTTTGAAACAGGGTCTCGCTAAGTTTCAGAGGGCCTCACTAAGTAGCTGAGGCTGGCCGTGAACCCGGATCCTCCGGTCTCAGCCTTCTCGTACCCACTTTGCAACCATTTTTTTTTATCCACAACAGTCATACAGCACTCTATACATAGTCACCCACCCAACAAGCCAGGCTCTTCTCTGCTCTCTGCCAGCATGCACATTCAGCTGTGCTCAACATCACATGCTTTAACTGAAGGTGGAGGACTATGCACCAAAGTGAAAATGGGTAGCTCAATAAGAGAAAGAGAATATGTAAGTAAAGTTGAAGAAGTTTTGTCAGTAAAGTAGACGTATTTGAAATTCCAGATGAATTTATAGAAAGAGATTTGGGGGATGAATCTACAGATGAGAGATTTGGGGAAGATGCTTAGTGAATGATTACATTTAAGAATTTGTACGTAGCCAGGCGTGGTGGCGCACGCTTGTAATCCCAGTACTTGGGAGGCGGAGACCGGAGGATCCAGGTTCGCGGCCAGCCTCAGCTACTTAGTGAGGCCCTCTGCAACTTCGTGAGACCTGGTTTCAAAATAAAGTATAAAAAATAGGGCCAGGGGTGTAGCTTGGAGGTAAAATGCCCCTGGGTTCAATCCCCGGTACCACAAAAAAAAAAAAAAGAATTTGTACATATATATGTTGTGCATCCTAGGAATGGGGGCATGAACTCAGGTCATATTATGAACAACTCTTCCCCACTTATAACACTTACCATCATTTATAACTTTAGATGCATAATTTCCACTACCAAAAGGCTTATTTGTGTGTGTGTGTGTGTGTGTGTGTGTGTGTGTGTGTGTCTGAGGATTGAACCCAGGGGCATTCTGCCTCCGAGCTACACCCCCAGCCGTATTTTTTTTTTTTTTTGAAACAGGGTCTCACTAGGTTGATGAGAGTCTCACTACTTGCTGAAGCTGCAAGGTTTATTGTTAAAAGGCTTCTGGGCGTGGTAGCGCATGCCTGTAATCCCAGTACTTGGGAGGCTGAAACAGGAGAATCGCAGGTTCAAAACCAGCCTCTGCAACTTAGTAAAGCTCTCAGCAACTTAGTGAGACACAGTTTTCAAATAAAATAGGGCTGGGGGTGTAGCTCGGAGGTAGAATGCCCCAGGGTTCAATCCCCAGTTCCGTAAAAAAGAAAAATAAATAAATAAATAAATATAAAAATAAAATAAATAAAAGGCATATTCATTTTTCAAAAGGAAATATGAAATTAAAACATACAAAATTAATAAATGGAATACTTAAAGATAAATATAGATACTTTTTAAAGAAACTTATATTAAAATCTGAATATAACTTGGCATAAGGAAACACAATCATCCAACAAAATTAGTAAAGGGGTATTCTTAAATGCCTACTTCCTCAGCTGGGTATGGTGGCACACACTTGTAATCCAAGTACTTTGGGAGGCTAAGCAGAAGGATTGCAGGCTCAAGGATAGCCTCTGCAACTCAGCAAAACTCTCAACAACTTAGCAAGACCCTGTTTCAAAAAAAGAGAGAAAACTGGGACGAGGGTCTAGCTCAGAGGTAGAATGTCCATGGGGTTCAATCCCCAGTACAAAGAATAAAAAAATAAAAATCCTACTTCCTCAAATCATGGTATTCATATTTTCCCTCAAAAAAAAAAAACAACAACACTTAGCTCCCTCCTCTCCACTACTTGCTTTATAGGCTAAACTTCAACATTGACCCCTTTGCCACGAATACTTTTCTTGGCATCAAATCCCCTCAGTCTACTGTAAGCCTAACTACAACTTCCTACACAGAAATTGCCCCAAACAAAGCAGAGGAAAGTGTAGCTTTCACTTTTCTCCTGTTTCAGCAGAGCTCCTGCATCCTTCCTCTACAGTGAGGGGTCCACAGAGAGAAACTGCAGGCACTCGGCAGTCTAATACCCCATGATTATGTTCTTTATCCAACTGATTCATTCTTCTTGGAAGAACTCATTCCTGATCCTTCCCACCAGACATCTGAAATTATCCTCTGTACACTGGTCAAGTTACACTTAAAACGGAATAGTCAGCCGCCTGGCCAAGGCATACCCAACCTCACAAATGTCCATGCTTCACTACTTCCTGTGTCAACTCCAAGTCTGTACCAGAATCAACTCTCTTCAAACAAGATTTGGGGAAGATATTTAACCTGGTTTCATCACAAATAATAAAAGTCACTTAAAATCTGGCCTACGATAGCCTGTGGAGTTGATTAGTAGGTCAATATTTAATATGTAACACAATTCACAGTGAATATTAACTCCTATGCAAAGACACTAAAATGAAAGGATCAGCAGGTAATATTTGCTGAGGAGACAGTAGAGAGGAACCTTGTTATTTTAACCCCACCCAGATAGAAGCCCTCAGGGGAGCACCCTCCCCATGGAGCCTGATGATTCTCCTTCTCAGACTTGTCTGCATGATTCATTTCCATAGACCTATCATTTTACAGACTGACAATAAACCATGCACATGACTTCTAAAAAGAGTTCTTATTATCCAACACTGAGAAAACACCATTATTAGCTCCATGCCAAGTGAAGCAGACAGTGAGTCACTCTGAATAAACACTGTATGTTTTAACATGCAGGTACCTTTCAGAAGTCTCTGCAATCCTCACCTGTGCCCTTCGGATGGGAAATTTCTCATTTCAATTTAACAACATCTCAAATTCTGCCCATCTTTTAATATTTAAACTAACCTAATCATAATGATGTTTCATGGCTATGCAGGACCTAGTATTATTATTGTTATTATTCAAATTAATACTTTTGAAAACAAGACTATGGTGAACATCTTTTACTTAAGAAAATAAGCTGTTTCTATATCTCTAGCAAACAACTGGGGATGCTGCCAACCATAAATTAGTGCTTCTTGTATTGAAAAGAGACTTCTACTTTAGAAACACTACTACCAGTCCAATCATCACATGTTGCTAAAAAGGAATAAGAGCATTTCTCTTTGATTTTTGAAAACTCATATTTTTCCAATTAATCTTAATTTTTGAAACTTCAAGGTGGATGGATTATGCAACAACTAACTACAAATCAAGAATCCACTTGGCAAAAATGTCAAACAGCTTAATCAAGTAAAATCAACTTAGGATATTATTCAATTTTATCACAATCAGAATGCCTACTGCTTTTCATTTCAATCTTACAGACACTTATTAAGAATCTAGCACTGTACTAATTGAAGAATTAAAGAAATACAAAGTAGCATCTCTGTTCTCAAGAACTTTCTTTTTTTTTTTTTTTGGTACTGGGGGTTGAACCCAGGGGTGCCCTACCTCCAAGCTACACCTCCAGCCCTATTTTTTACTTTTTGTTTTGAAACAGGGTCTTGCTTGGTTGCTTAGAGTCTAGCTAAATTGCTGAGGCTGGCTTCAAACCTGTGAGCTTCCTGTCTTAGCCTCCCAAGTACCAGGATTATAGGCAAGTGCCACCCCATCTGGTTCTCAAAAAATTTCAATCTCATTTTCATACTTCTGAAGCTGTTTAGAACATTATACAGTTGAATGCCAAAATAATAATACATACAAGAACTACAGGTCATCAAAGGGATGAAAATGAGCCAGGCGCAGTGGCGCACACTTGTAATCCCAGTACTTGGGAGGCTGAGACAGGAGGATCGCAGGTTCAAGCCCAGCCTCAGCAATTTAGTGAGACTGTTTCCAAATAAAAAATAAAATAGGGTTGGGGGTGTAGCTCAGAGGTAGAATGCCCCTGGGTTCAACACCCAGTACCACACACACAAAAAAGTGGGGGGATGAAAATGGGGGTGGAGATAACAAGGAAGGTTTCGGCATAGGTAAAAACTTGAAGTAAACCCTGAGAAAGATAAAAGATGTGGACACAGGAAGAAAAGGACACTGGGTATTCTGGGGCAGATAAGGTAGGGGTGGAGCTGGGGGCAACCAACACACACAGAGGGAGAAATGAGCATGTCATGTGGGAAAAATAGAGCCTTAAGGAGCTTAATTAGAGCTTGGTGTGAGCAGAGAGGACTGGTGCAATCAGATCTCCGAGGAGTGTGAGCTTAATGCAAAACCACAGGGCGCCTTTGCAGGTTTCTGAGGTGGAAGTCACCTGATGAGAACAGTGTCTTCATCAGATTAGTGTGGGGGTGAGGCGCTGAATGAACTGGAGAGCTTCCGTGCACTCATCCCTACCAGTGGACTACCTCTCCCATCAGTTCAGAAAAAACAACACGCTCAGAACGTGCCTTCCCTCTGCCATTTCATTCATTCATACACGCACACATACATATGTATATAAAGGATAAAATAAGCGCAAGAGAATAAAAAAGAGTATCTGAAATATTAGCTAATAGTCAAACCCTGGCAGGTCTGCCTATTTTGATACCAGAAAAATTAATGTTTGGAAGCTAGCACAAACAATGACTTCTCCTTAGAGAAAAGCTACGGAGTACAAAATAAACCAAGGATGAGTTCTTCAAGTTCACTCTTCTCTGCTCCCTGTGTGAGTTGGCTGTGGTTGAGCTCACGTGCTTCAGCAGCAGTATATCACGCATCACATCACACATCAAAGACGCAGCCAGGCAGGAGGAGGTGCAGCAGGAGGTGCAAGCACCTGGGCTCCACTCCTGACTCCTCAGAGCAGCTGTTTTTCTCCATTTTGTACTATGTTTTCCCTTAGAATGTCACTGTTTTAAAGCATTCGAGACCCTTAGCTCATTCTCATTTCCTGGAAACTTCCTAAAAGAGCTGTGATCAGATCCTTCTAAGAGTTAAATGTGCTACTATTGTGAAAAAGTTCCCCATTCAGCACAAATATTCTAATTTATTTGGGCTGACTTTTTGTCACCTTGAATACTTCTAAGAACAAGTGGAGATGTAAGTAAATACTGTACACAAAAACACAAATGTTTGCACCGCCCAGGAGATTACAGTTTTGTTTAAAAATCACTGAGAAAGACTATAACCTGATACAATTTTTTTTCAGACATGTCCATTCTGTACTCTGCTAGTTGGGCAGATTCAGAATTTAAGGAATACATTTGCTTTTATTTAAAATGGACTGGTCTATTTCTACTTTGTGTGTGTGGGGGGGTGCAGGAGCCTAAACCCAAGGCCTCATGCATGCTAAGCACACACTGTTTTATACTGTTTTGTTTTACTACTAAGGGGGAACTATCTTTTAAATGTATATAAACTGCTCAAGCAAGACTTTAAAATGATTGCTAGCCATATTTTTAAACTACCCTGAGGTTTTTTTTCATATAAATCCATCACAAATTAGATACAGATAGTTCCTAACTTATAATGGTTAGACATAATGACTTTGTGACATTATGAAGGTGTCAAAGTGATACACATTCAGTAGAAACCATACTGCGAAATTCCGTCTTTTCCTAGACTAGCAACAGGCAGTTGGATACTCTTTCTCCAGGCTAGACAGGGCAGAAAGCTGCATCTCCCAGTCAGTCATGTGATCAACTCCCAGGTGACCATGTTATCAGAAAGGTAAACAGCAGGTACTCCATAGTGTGCTGTGTTGCTATGCTTGGGTGTTTAGTCCATTAGGTGTACTAAATATGTTTTCAACTTATAATGTGTTTATCGGAATGTAGCCCACATTGAGTGGAAAGCCTTTAGTGTAAATATATATATACAGCCTTTATCTGTATATATATAAATTGTTACAGTAAAGGAACCTGTAGGTTGTTCAAATTAGTAAAGACTTTTTTTTTTTTGGTGGTACCAGGGATTGAACCCAGGGGCACTCTACCTCTGAGCTACACCCCCAACCCTATTTTTTATTCTTTATTTTGAAACAGGGTCTCACTGACTTGTAGAGGCCTCACTAAGTAGCTGAGGCTGGCCACGAACCTGGATCCTCTGGTCTCAGCCTCCCAAGTACTGGGATTACAAGCGTGTGCCACCACGCCCCGCTAGTAAAGACGTTTTCTACTGAGTATTATTTTAAATGACAAACAATAACCCTGGACCTTTCTTTTCGGGGTGGGGAGGAGTACTAGGGATTGAACCCAGGGGTGTTCTACCTCCGAGCTACAACCCATGCCCTATTTTATTTTTTATTTCGAAACATGGTCTTGCTAAGTTGCTTAGGGCATCACTAAGTTGCTGAGGCTGGCCTCAAACCTGTGATCTTCCTGTCTCAGCCTCCTAAGTACTGGAATTACAGGCATGTGCCTCCATGCCTGGCTAACCCTGGACCTTTTAATGATGCTTTCAATATTCATGTGTTTTGTAGATATTATCCAACCCTAGTTTCAATAGATTTATTATTTTTACAGGTCTGTTCCATATTTAAGGTGGAATTTCATTATACCTCTGAGTTAACACTTTTGGTGAAGGCACCAGAAACTCATTTATAAAACAGAAATTAGCTGGGTGTGGTGGCGCACGCTTGTAATCCCAGTACTTGGGAGGCTGAGACCGGAGGATCCGGGTTCGTGGCCAGCCTCAGCTACTTAGTGAGGCTCTCAACAACTTAGCGAGACCCTGTTTCAAAATAAAGAATAAAAAATAGGGCTGGGGTGTAGCTCGGAGGTAAAATGCCCCTGGGTTCAATCCCCAGTACCGCAAAAATAAATAAATAAAAAATAAAACAGAAATTGATGAAAACCATAAGAGGAAAAAATAAGTATCAGAAATAAAGTATAAAAGAAATTTCTCAAGAACTCATTATGAAACATTTTCCTTTCTTACACAGGGTAAAAAACAGAAACCAATAGCTATACAAGAATGCCCTGTTAGCCTGGCGTGGTGGCACACGCTTGTAATCCCAGTACTTTGGGAGGCGGAGACCGGAGGATCCGGGTTCGCGGCCAGCCTCAGCTCTCTCGCTCTCTCTCTCTCCCTCTCTCTCTCTCTCTCTCTCTCTCTCTCTCCTTAGTGAGGCCCTCTGCA
>PVJS01064296.1:0-10266 GCA_004027185.1 Glis glis | reverse complement strand
ACACACACACACACACACACCACACACACTGGGGTCAAATGTAGGGCCAAAGTTCTTAAAATGATAGCTACCGCACATTTGTAGATCAATATCAATTTCATCAAAAGTTACAAGACAAGGTCACAACCCCCCCCACTAAACACAGTGAAAGTTTTCTTACTGAATAGATAATTGGGCTGTTTACTATTTAAAATCCAGTTTCAGTGGGAGTTTGCCGAAGTGTGCAGTAAAATGACACAGTGAAGGCTGTTGAGTAGTTAGAGTTTTTTTTGTTGGATGTGTATCTATAATGTAGAATTTGCGAAATTCACCTAAGTCCACAGCCATACTTCCCAAAGAAAGTAGTTTTGAGGTTTTTCAAACAATTCAGCCATATAGGTGTGTGTTAAGATAACAGCATGAATGTGATGAGCGATATTTGAAATATTTGTCTTTCTATTTGTTTCCTCATAATGAAGGTAAATAATTTACCACACGAACAGCATTCTGGTGTTCTAGAAAGACTGGAGAGAGTGTCGCCCTCTGTGTTTTACAGCTATCGCCCAAATTAAGATTCTGGGGAGAGACTGTGCTCCCAAGTTCAGCACTTGACTTGTTTTCAATAGTATCAACAAATTCTCTTCATTCCTCCTTCATAGTTACCGTTGGAAATAAAAATTGTCATCGTTGAGAAGGTACAACAGAATAGACCTAAGATATGTGCAGTATCGCTAGGATGAGATAAAACACTAGATCATTCCTTGTTAGCATTTGGTTTTTAAAAGCGACTTGTGACCATAAGCAGTATTGAGGGTGAAAGGTGACGCGCTCCTGGCTGCCGCACAGCGAGGAGAAGCTCACTCTTCCAGGCCGCATTTCTTCACGAGACGCGCCTGTGGGCCTCGCGCACCGTGTGTAAGTTAAAAGCTGAGAATAAACTTATCTTGAGAAGAAACTAGAAACAACCTACTGTTGAAGTAACTTAACCTCACAATAGCACAAGATAGCAAGGTGGAGAGGTTTTTTTTTTCAGACTTAAAAATTATTGCCAGGAAAAGCTAAAGCAATAGTGATTTTTTAAAAAAAATTCCAATGAATGACTGCCACCCAACAAAGAAATGACATGTGTTCACTTACTGGGATGGTTTCCACAACTGTGCAAAAAGTGACACTTCCCTATCACAGACAAAGTCCAGGTGCGTTGAACCATAACTGAAGTATAAGTACAGAATGTTTCCCACCAGAGCAGTACAGCTTTGTCCACTGAGGACCTTATCCTGGTCCATTATAGGACAGCTTTGCCATGCTGTGATCAACACAGATGAAATAATGTTTTAAAGATGTGTGTGTATATGTGTGTGTGTGTATGTGTGCGTGTGTGTACACGCACGCACACTGGAGGTTATGAAACTGTACATCAACCAACAACTCTTGACTGGGCGTGGGCTACACACAAGCTCCTCTCTTGAGGTCTGGTAGAGTGTTCACCTATTGCCTTTAGGGAGATTAATCATTATTTAGAAAATAGCTACTTCTAGGACTAGAGATCTGATTGGAAGTTCGCTTCCTTATTTCATCTACACTCTGCGTGTAGATGCCTTTTGCTTTTTTCTACTTCACATAGACCGTGCCACTTGTAATAGTTCCCCGTGAGCAGGTGGGGACACAGTCACAGACTCTCCAAATGTTAAAGCTAAGCATGCACTCCCCCCACAAATACATGGGGAGTCATGGAGGAAACGTATCTTGTGTGGAATGGGAGATGACCATGTTTGAATTAAATAACACGACGGTGAGATTTTTGCAAATACCCCGTGTCATCTGTGAGTAGTGGCAGAGTCTCAGTGAAGGTCGTGGGGTCGCATGGACCTGGGGCTGCCACAACAGCCTTATTTGCTGAGTGCAATGAAAGTTCTTGAGTACTCGGTTCTTGGGGTGAGACAGAGTAAGAGAAGTTCTTCCTCACATGATCGATCCCCCCTCTTCTTTTTTCCCAGCCAAAAAATAAAAGTAAGTTCATTAGATTTTCCTGGTGGGATGTTCTGCGGCGTATGACCCAGGCTTCTGCAGATGCCCGTGCTAAGGTCTAAATCTTGATAGGAGATGGGACCTGACTAGGGGTACAGCTGGATTCCTCTCAAGGCAGGACACACTGCCGTGGATTAGAAACGACTGACCGCTCTTACGTGTGTGGAGGTGTGTGTTAGACGAATGGTGTGGAGGCCTTAACTAGAAATACATAGATTCTGTACCTATTGCTTCCACCCTGAAACCAGGTTCTAACATTTAAAACCCTCACCACTGCAGAATTTGCCACCTACCCGTTTTGAATGCAGTATATTTTGAATGTCATAAGATATTGAGTATCTAGAACAGTTTAGCCTACATTTAACCTGAAAGTATTTCACCTCTTTGTCTAGACTTCTCAGCTCAAATGGGGAGGTCTTACATTCCAATATAGAAAATCATTAATTTCAAAGGCTAGCATATTTCAGATAAACTATGCAGCTAAAATAATCGATAGCCTTTCTCAATAGAATTGGCTTTGGTTGCTTTCAATTGGAAAAGTACTGTGAATCAAAGTACCTAGTGGCTCCTGGATGGAGTGCCAGGTGCCTGCGCTCCTCTCAAACTGTGAGCTGAGCCCTCTCTGAGCGGATCTTCTTTAAATACTCCCGCACCCACGGGCGGGGTGACACAACCCTTGGCCTTGCTTTCCAATACTCCAGCCAAGAAAGGCTGGAAGCTGAGCCGAGAAGAGCACAAGGCGGATCATTGTGGAAGCTGGGTTTGGGGTCCAGGGGAGTTGATTAGACTCTTCCGTCTACTTTTGTACGTATTTGAAAATTCCCACCCTGAAAGTTTAAAAATAGACTCCCACCAGCCTGTGATTTTTGTGGACTGTGAATGACTTAATGGCCTGGTATTTCACTTGATGGTGATGCTATCTCATTTTCTTTCCAGATCTGTGTGGAGCTTCTGCTAATCACACTGAGCTCTGAGAGGTGACGTGCAACTAGTAGAGAGACGCAAAGTCAACCCCGAAGGTCAATGTCTGCGTTGATGTCTGCGTGTCTTTTTTGATAAGAAACTGTGTCTCGTTTAGACTGTGTGTGTCTCGTGCGTGGTACTGTTTTGAAAATCTGTTGTTTGGCATCCTGACCAACCCCAGCTCTTCATGTAGGCAAAGCTGAAAGTTCATAAAACTCTAAATTTCCTTTGCAGGTTTGGGTAAAGCAGGCTTGGCAATAAAGCATTCCAATCTGGTTGTGGGATAAAAAAGGTGAAGCCATTTTGTAAGCTAAAAGGGGATTTAATAAGGCACACTGTATATTTTATAGCAAATGTGTACGTACATGTGCAAGTACAGTATACTATTTGGTAAGGACTTGATTTGATTTCTCAGATACCCGATTGGCCACACATTTAAGGAAATCTATTGCAACTAATTTCAAATTTGGTTTTCTGGAAGGTTTTGTAGGATGTTGGTGAAAGGAATAAACTCACTTTTATCAAGAACGAAATTTAAATTTCTAGAAGCTATAAGTTTAAAAATCTCATCTCTAAAACTTAGTGGAATGCAAAAACTATAATATGTATAATATAATATTGGTCTTTCTTAAACAAGCTTTCTGAGTTCAAATGACTTGGAAAGTGGACTTATGATTGTGAACATCATGTGTTGAAAGAGGACAGCGGTGACCATAGTTGTTTGGCTGTGAACTCATCCAGGTTATTTCCCAAAGATTTTCGGCTAGCATTCAGTGTGTAGATTTTACTACTGGATAACCTATCCTTCTTCCAGCAGGGAATTTTCAGAGGTGTGGAGATAGAAGGGGGAGGTGAGACATGGAAGGAAATTCCTTTTGATTGTACTTAATACACTACAAAACGTAGTACTCTTGTATATTTTGTCGTCTCTGTTAAATCTGTGTTCAACGGACTCCAACTTTATTTAGCTTGCTAGGTATAGTCTCTACCTGTTTTAATAAAGAAATCCTCATTGTTTCAGTGAGAACTGGGTGGGTAGCACGATGTGAATTCTGTACCAAGAGCTAAAACTGTTACTGGTGCATGGCTGCCTAGAAGGAACACCGTGTGCACCTTTCAGCTGGCTCCCCAGCAGGAAATGATTCTCAAATTCAGGAAAATTTACCACAACTAGAGGAAGAGATTTCCATTGCCTTTCCCCTCCCAAGGTTATGAACAGTCAGATTCTTAAGTTAATGTGACTTATTCGAGAAGCTGAGAAAGTGTGTTATCTTGGTTTGTCTATGGCTAGTTAAATGTCACAGATCCTAAGTGACCCCATGAGCTTGCAGTTTGGCTGACCCAGAATGGAACAGGATTTAGGGATGGTTGGCATCATTTTCCAGCAGGGTAGTAAAAAGTCATAATTTAAGACATAGTTCCTGTATCTTTATTTAGACTTAGCTCTTTGTAAGTTGGCATTTGAAATAGTAAGTCATAAACATTGTGGTCACTTGGGCTTTCTTGGTAAACACACTACACTAGATCATGATTTCTTAAAACCCAAGTGACCGTCCTGGGAATGAGGTGGAGACGGTGGCGCTGAGGGGGCATCCACAAAACATGTAATGATTAAAATGGGAGAAGTGTTACCACCCTTGTTTCCACACTCTCCCCGACATCACTAAAATTCTCAGATACAGTCAAGTGCTAATCATAGAAGTTAAGGAAGTGTGGGCGCCTGTTTCCAGCCTAAACCACCCTGGAGAGGGACATCTCTGTTACTGGCGAGTGTTTTCACCAAGAGAACCAGAAACCTCTCTCTACCCCATAGCAAATACCTAGGTTTTGCCAAATATGGTGTTCCAGGGTTTTTTTTTTTCCTGGATTTCCCAGTAAAAATGGTCTTGTAGCCTACAATATTTCTGCCATCTTGTGACTTGCATATTTTTATAGAATTTTTTTCCAGATCAGACTTGTCGAACTTGTGTAAATATTTGTAGCTTGTTGAGTTCCTGCACAGCCGCGTTTGAGGGATAACACCAAACCAAGGCTCTTCTCCTGTGTGCTGTGACTCTCTGCTCCCTCTGGCGCCCGGTGCCCGGGAGGCTGCCCTGCTTTTGCTAGTGAGAGAAGGTGGCTCTTCTCCTTAGCATCTCTCCTAACCACACTCCTGTCTTTAAATGGCATTTAAGGACCAAAACCAAAAGAGATGCAAAGCCGGGGCACACCCCACCAAAGAAACAGCAACACCTAGGGTGTGAGAGGGAAGTTTATCTTAGAGTCGATGGAATCAGCCTCATTCTAGGTTAAGAAAGAAAAAGAAAAGGAAAAAATAGAAAAAGGAAAAAGGGAAGGAGAGAAAAGAAAATTTTCTGGAGAAACAAAGGGAGGGTCTGCTTATTAAAACAATGAAGGGAGGAGGCGCAGGAGGCCGGATGGTTTCGAGTTGTACTTTCCTGACACCGTTTGTCTGGGGCTCCATGAACACTTGGATGAACTTGTCCTTATAAGCAGGAGACCAAGGTGGCCGAGACGCACTGAGCATCTTTGTGGATTGCTGTTTGCTGAGAATAAGCTAAGACCAATGAATCCATTTCGCTGAGGACTGGAATTGAGTCAAAGTCCCCCATGGGAAAGATCAGTACTTTATTTACTAAGACAAGCCCTAAAAAAAGACCCAATAGCTGGTTATAGTTCTTCTACCTATTTCTCAGCTTAGGCTGATGTTTATTCATACATGCACTAACCTTGTCTAAATTAAAGACTTTGAACAATGTTTCAGTCTTTAAATTCTGATTGTGATAGGATATGAGAACCAGCCATTGTTTGGTGTGATTTTTGTGGTCTGCTTTTAAATTCAGATTTGTGAGCTTGTCTTAAATGTGTGGAAGCCCACTCTATAGCATTTCCCATAGTTTGGTACCAAGATGTGATTAATAATGATGATCTATCACCACAATAAAAGTGAACCTGCTAGATACCAGTGTGTTTTTAGTATGATTCTCCACCTACCATTTAATTCCCCTTTATAAGTTTCTTAAATTCCTCAGGTTATTTGCTATTAAGAGCAAAGAACTAAGTGGATAAAAAGATCAAATGCAATCAATGAAATTGAAATATGGACACCATAGAAATTAATTGGCCTTAAATCACCCAGCAAAAGATTCAGTCAATGGTGGTGTCCCCTCCTGGAGTTCCTCGCTGCCCCTCCCTCCATTCTCCTGGTCTGCCCTGGCCAAAGGGGGTGTCATGTATTTGAGATCATATTGGCTCATTTGCCTGAGGGTCATCATCAAAGGAATGAAGCTTGCTTTAGAAGGATGGTTTGTAGGAGTGGAGTGTGACATGCCGGACATGGCTCTCTACCTTCTGGGTTCTCTGGGAAAGCCAGAGCGGGTGGGATGGATGGATGGATGGATGGATGGATGGATAGGTGGGTAGATGGATGAATGGATGGATAGATGGATAGATGGATGGGTGGGTAGATGGATAGATGGATGGGTGGGTAGATGGATGGGTGGGTGGATGGATGGATAGGTGGGTAGATGGATGGATGGATGGATAGATGGATAGATGGATGGGTGGGTAGATGGATGGATGGATGGGTGGGTGGGTAGTGGATGGGTAGGAAGAAACCTAGACATGTGGACACACACATGTAAACATACATGCATAGATAAATGAAATTGGGCCCAGGGAAGTCATCCAGAGCTTTGATGGCTCCAGGGTGGAGATCTCGGAGAAATAATGTCTGGAAATTTCTTCAGTTCTTACAGAAAGTACCTCATTCCTATACTCCTTATCTTGGACAATTATCTCAAGATTTCCAGCCGGGCGTGGTGGCGCATGCTTGTAATCCCAGTACTTTGGGAGGCGGACATCGGAGGATCCGGGTTCGCGGCCAACCTCAGCTCACTCTCTCTCTCTCTCTCCCTGTCTCTCTCTCTCTACTTAGTGAGGCCTCCGCAACTTCGTGAGACCCAGTTTCAAAATAAAGTATAAAAAATAGGACCGGGGGCGTAGCACGGAGGTAGAACGCCCCTGCGTTCAATCCCCGGTACCGCAAAAAAAAAAAAAAAAAAAAAAAAAAGATTTCCACTAAAGAAAAAAAAATGCTGTAAATTACAGCCGACATGGAAAATATTCTAGCTCACAATGGCAAGCTGTTTGCAAACATAATCTATTAAGAAGATTCTGGAGAGCAGTAATGCTCTGAGGTTTTGGTGGGAATGCATTGCAATCTTATAAGATGTGTCATTATGGTGGAACAGGAATTTCAAATATCCTGTGGGGTCAGGTTGTGTCCCCCAAACATAATAGCAAAAAGCCCAAACAATGAACTAGAGGGGCCCGAATCCAGCCTCTGTTGGCCCTGGCTGCGACTCGGAGAGGCACACAGCTTTTCCTGGAGCTGCTGAGGGTTCTGGGACTTCATCCTGGGAGTGTTAATACACCAATATCTGAGGCACATGGGCTCGCTAACAGATCCCTGTATGCCCGGTGTCAGCTAATTAAGCATGGCTGGCACTCAGAAAGATCCTATAAGCAATAAGTTAAAATATTAATACCAATTTCAAACTTTGCAGATAGCAAGGTTGGCACCTGAAGCGTCAGCGTGTACTCCTGACATTTTATATTAAGGGTTTGCCTCCTAGCGGCTCTCTGAACAAGTGGGAATTTCTCTACAGCAGACTGTCTGAAATGGCCGATAAAGGCGACTGTGACCCTCGAGCTGCGCCAGTGTGACAGAGAGGACCTGGATCAGGTGACTTCACTGTCTAGAAATCACCTTTGTGGCTCTGTTGCTTGTCTTCAGGGGGCACTGATGAAGCACCTCCGTGCCCTCTGGTTCATGGGAGAAAGCAGAGCACTGAGAAGTAGACTGGTTAGTCCCTGTTAAATGTTAAAAATGGGTCCTAGCTGGGCGTGGTAGTACACACCTGTAATCCCAGTATTTGGGAGGCTGAGACAGAAGGATCACAGGTTCAAGGCCAGCTTCAGCAACTTGGCGAGGCCCTGTTTCAAATAAAAGAATAAAAAGGGCTAGGGGTGTAGCTCAGAAGTAGAATGCCCCTGGGTTCAATCCTTAGTACAAAAAAAAAAAAAGAACCCTATTTAAAGCAAGGTGCTAGTAACAGCAAATTCTAATACAAATGTGGGTTCCGTAAGTTATTAAGTTATTAGACCTTTGGGTGGAAACATACCCTTGCACTTCTTTTATATGCAATCAAAGCCCTGATTAAATATTAATGCCCTAAGATTAAAGGGCTATGCGTGTGTGTGTGTGTGTATGTGTGTGTGTGCGCGCGCGCGCTCACGCCCAAATGGTGGACGGGAGGTGTTGCACATGGTGCTAACCCAGGCCTGGGAGCCCACCAGGAAGCCCCCTTGGCTCCAGGGTGGGGCAGCCTGGGCGGCTCACACTGCCTGCAGTACTGGGGCCACAGCTCCAGGCCTTGCTCCTGCTGCAGCACGGGGCTGGAGGTGGGCTCAGCAACCTAGTGCCTGGGTGCCTACACGCTGCCCTGGAGCCACAGAGGCACTGCCGTTCCATGGGCACGGGGCAATACCTGCGGCTTAGGAAAGAACACATTTGGATTTCAGTTTTAAGTGTGTTTCCTTCTGCCTGAGGAATGAGTCTCACGTCAAAGAAAACCTGTTTCGTCCTTCGTTTCTTCCATTCTAGTTACTGGTGATTTACTCCAGGCAATGGGAGTTTCCTCTTGTGTGCACGGTGTTCTGGTGTTCTTCGCCTACCCGCCGCTGCCGGAGCCCCCAGCAGGAAGCAGGGTCTGCAGGAGGGCCTGTCAGATTCCCTGCGCCGTCCCTGCTCTGAGAGCCTGCGCTCAAGGGCACGGCTGTCCTCAGCGGTCAATACGGGTCCCAAGGGAGCACGCGCGCGGTGTGCTCGCACAAAGCCTCTCTGCAGAGCAGTGACGAGCTGCCCAGCGTCCTCCATTTGTTCCCTCATCGATTCGCGCCTTGGGGAAGCCCCCAGCACAGCGCTGGGCACTTCTCGTAGGTTGTCTGGCAAATCCGAGCTTCATTTTAAGATCTGAGTTATCGATATGCCCGAGCTGGAGAAGGCTTCCCACTGCAAGTCATGCGGGTGTGGCCTGCAGAACCTGAGAGGGAGGGCAGGGAGGGGCCTGCGGGGATCTGACCCAGCACCCCGGGGCTGAGAGCCGCTCACGCCAACCTGCACAGGCCCCTGAAATAGTTGGGATTTGCGGGCAGTGCTGTGTAGCATTGATTGCTTGATGATGATTGTCCCCTCCTCTGCCATCCCTTTTGCTGCCCCGTGGGTAGCAGTGAATGCCCATAGCTGGGAAGCATAGCTGTGCACTGTTCTAACACATGCAGCCCCTCTGTCCTGCGTGGCTCATGTTCCCCAAACTCCTGTACATGAGGCCGGTGCTGGGGTGGACGTGGAGAAGCATAGGCAGCATGCTAGAAGGTCCTTGCGGGCAGGAACCTCCGGGGTCAGCCTGCACGTGACAGCCTGGGTACACAGGCACATGCGGCCGGAAAGGGGTTTGGGAGAGAGACCCAGCAAGGATTTTAACGGAAGGAGGGAGCTGTCCTCAGATCCACAGCCAGTGCAGAGGAGAAGAGAGGCCAGGGAAGGCCCAGGCTGTTGACAATAAGGAGCCACAACACCGGGGCTTCCGTGAGAGGCTCTGGTGCAGACATGGAGACAGTATTCTCTCAGGGGCCAGCAGGAGGAGAGAGGGAAGGAAGCCAGGCTGACACTACTGTACCGATAGGAGGAAGTGAAGGGTCCCTTGCTGTCTCTCTTGTTCTGAGAATGCAGGAGTCAGATCAGGAAGACCAGGAGCCTGCAGGAGTCAGGGGAGGGTGCTCCTGCCACCCCACTGCAGCCCCTGTGCCTCGCTCCGCCCCACTCAGGCTGCTGCAGAGCCAGCGCGCGGCTCCGGACCCCGCCAGTTCTGGCTTTTCAGGAGGACTGAGAAAGTCAGGGGTTCCAGGCCACCCCTGGGAGCCCAGTGTGCAGCCTGGGGAGAGGGGAAGATGAGCGGATCCTGGTGTCTGTAGGCAGTGCCCCTGCCTGCTATGGTGTGCGCAGCCTGGGGAGAGGGGAGGATGAGCAGATCCTGGTGTCTGTAGGCAGTGCCCCTGCCTGCTATGGTGTGCGCAGCCTGGGGAGAGGGGAGGATGAGCGGATCCTGGTGTCTGTAGGCAGTGCCCCTGCCTGCTATGGTGTGCGCAGCCTGGGGAGAGGGAGGATGAGTGGATCCTGGTGTCTGTAGGCAGTGCCCCTGCCTGCTATGGTGTGCGCAGCCTGGGGGGGGG
>PVJS01064295.1:0-10265 GCA_004027185.1 Glis glis | reverse complement strand
TTCAAAATAAAGTATAAAAAATAGGGCCGGGGGTGTAGCTCGGAGGTAGAATGCCCCTGGGTTCAATCCCTGGTACCGCAAAAAAAATAAAAATAAAAAATAAAAAAATAAGCCGGGCGTGGTGGCGCACGCTTGTAATCCCAGTACTTTGGGAGGCGGAGACCGGAGGATCCAGGTTCGCCGCCAGCCTCAGCTCTCTCGTTCTCTCTCTCCCTGTCTCTGTCTCTCTCTCTCTCTCTCTCTCTCTTTCTCGCTCTACATAATGAGGCCCTCCGCAACTTCGTGAGACCCGGTTTCAAAAATAAAGTATAAAAAAAAATAGAGCCGGGGGTGTAGCGCGGAGGTAGAACGTCCCTGCGTTCAATCCCCAGTACCGCAAAAAAAAAAAAAAAATTGTTTCAAAACAAAAAATAAAATAGGGCTGGAGGTGTAGCTTGAACGTAGAGTGTCCCTGGGTTCAATGCCTAGTACCACACACACACACACACATACACACACACACACAAAAAAAAAATGGGTGTCTGAATTTTAATGGAGGCAGTCCTCTCTAGAACTTAACAAATATCCTAAATCCTTTAAAAGGTACTTATAAGCCGGGCGTGGTGGCGCACGCTTGTAATCCCAGTACTTTGGGAGGCGGAGACCAGAGGATCCGGGTTCGCGGCCAACCTCAGCTCTCTCTCTCTCTCTCTCTCCCTGTTTCTCTCTCTCTCTCTCTCTCTCTACTTAGTGAGGCCCTCTGCAACTTCGTGAGACCCTGTTTCAAAATAAAGTATAAAAAATGGGGCCGGGGGTGTAGCGTGGAGGTAAAATGCCCCTGGGTTCAATCCCCGGTACCGCAAAAAAAAAAAAAAAAAGGTACTTATAGCCAGGTGTGGTGACGCATGCTTGTAATCCCAGTACTTGGGAGGCTGAGATAGGAGGATCGCAGGTTCAAAGCCAGCCTCGGCAACTTAGCGAGACTCTCAGTGACCTAGTGAGACCCTGTTTCCAAATAAGAAATAATCAACCTAGTGAGACCCTGTTTCAAAATAAAAATAAAATAGGGCTGGGGGTGTAGTTTGGAGGTACAATGCTCCTGGGTTCAATCCCCAGTGCCAAAAAAAAAAAAAAAAGAAAAAGGAAAATAAAAGAAAAAGAAAGAAAATCAGGCTGGGGGATATAGCTTGGAGGTAGACTGCAAAAAAAAAAGAAAAAGGAAAATAAAAGAAAAAGAAAGAAAATCAGGCTGGGGGATATAGCTTGGAGGTAGACTGCCTCTGAGTTCAATCCCCCATACCAAAATAAATAAATAAATCTACTTATTCCACAATGAATTTGTTTTTCTTTTTTTTGGGGGGGGTACTGGGGATTGAACCCAGGGGCATTCTACCTCCGAGCTACACCCCCCAGCCCTATTTTTTTTTATCCTTTATTTTGAAACCGGGTCTCACGAAGTCGCGGAGGGCCTCACTAAGTAGCTGAGGCTGGCCGCAAACCCGGATCCTCCGGTCTCCGCCTCCCAAGTGCTGGGATTACAAGCGTGCGCCACCACGCCCAGCATGAATTTGTTTTTCTAATGTAACATCTAAATTAAATAATAGGAAGATCTTTTCTCTTGGCTTGGTGGGGAGGGAATATTTCTCTTAGTAGCTGCTGGGTGTGTGACTCTTCCTCTTCCCTCCTCCTCCTCCGTCCTCCTCTTCCTTTCCCTGCCTCCTCCTACCCTCTGCGTTCATTTGTTCAGATATTAAGCTGGGCCTCGGGCCGGGTGCTCGGATGTTTAGTTTCCCTTCGAGGAGCTTTGTTCAGACCAAGAGTAAAAGCAGAGTGCAGCTTGGTAAGTGGTAGGTTAGGGAAGAATATGGGGCTGTGGGAGCTAATTCTGTCCATGGAGGGACAGGGGAAGGATCGGGAAAGTTCTAAGGAGAGAGCGATTTCCTGACAGATCGGGATTTTGCCATATGTGGAAGGAAGAGGGTAGATATTCCGGGCAGAGGGCGCAGCCTGTTCAAAAGCCTGGCTACATAAAACAGAATGGGAACGGCTCCGGGAGCTGCGGACAGTGTGGTCATCGGTGGACCCCACGCCCTCCCTCCCTTCCTACTCCTCTGCCTCCTGCCCCCAGGACCATGCCAGCGGTGATCTTCTGGCAATGGGTGAACCAGTCCTTCAACGCCTTGGTCAACTACACCAACAGGAACGCGGCCTCCCCCACCTCAGTCAGGTAGGAGCCCCAACCCCGAACCTCCTCTTGCCTCCCCAGGGACAGCCCTTCTCAGGGGTCCCTGGGCTGCCACGCTCCCTGGGTACGGCTTGCACTGGGTAGGTGGCCAAGTCACCCTTTTCCAAGTTTTTGGAAGTATTTTCTTTTTTTTTTTTTTTGCCGTACCAGGGATTGAACGCAGGGGCGTTCTATCTCCGCGCTACACCCCCGGCCCTATTTTTTATACTTTATTTTGAAACCGGGTCTCACGAAGTTGCGGAGGGCCTCACTAAGTAGAGAGAGACAGAGAGAGAAAGAGAGCTGAGGCTGGCCGCGAACCCGGATCCTCTGGTCTCCGCCTCCCAAAGTACTGGGATTACAAGCGTGCGCCACCACGCCTGGCTGGAAGTATTTTCTTAGACCGACCAGGAGAGTGTCTTCTTCCTAGACCAATTCAGAGTGTGCTCACTTATTCATTTGATGGATTTTTCCAGAGTCCTGTATCATGTGCCACGTGGAATTGTAGGAGCTAGGAGCTGGGGATACTTTTTTTTTTTTGCGGTACTGGGGATTGAACCCAGGGGTGTTTTGGCTCCGAGCTATACCCCCGGCCCTATTTTTTTTTATACTTTATTTTGAAACTGGGTCTCACGAAGTTGCGGAGGACCTCACTAAGTAGCCGAGGCTGGCCGCGAACCCGGCTCCTCCGGTCTCCACCTCCCAAGTACTGGAATTACAAGCGTGCGCCACCACGCCCAGAGAGCTGGGGATACTTTGATGAGTAAGACATTGTGGTTTCTGTGCTGGCAAAGTTTAAGGTCCTTTAAGAAAATGAGCACATGGTGGCGCATGTCTGTAATCCCAGTACATGGGAGGCTGAGACAAGAGGTTTGCGGTTAGCCTCAGCAATTTAGCGAGACTCTCAGCAACCTAGCGAGACCCTGTTTCAAAACAAAAAAATAAAAAGTAAAAAAAGGTTGGGGGTGTAACTCGGAGGTAGAATGCCCCTGGGTTCAATTCCCTGCAAAAAAAACAAAAGAAAATGAGCACAAGTCAGGTGTGGTAGCACATGTCTATAATCCCAGTACTTGTGAGGCTGACAGGAGGATCACAGGTTCGAGGCCAGCCTCAGCAATTTAGCAAGACCATCAGCAATTTATTGAGACCCTATTTCAAAATAAAAAATAAATAAATAAAACAGGGCTGGGGGTGTAGCTCAGAGGAAGAACGCCCCTGGATGCAATCCCTAACACAGCAGCAAAAACAACAAAATAATACAAAATAAAAGAAGCCAGGCATGGTGGCTCACACTTATAATCGCAGTACTTGGGAGGCTGAGACGGGAGGATCTCAGGTTTGTGGCCAGCCTCAGCTACTTAGTGAAGCCCTCAGCAAGTTAGCGAGACCCTGTTTCAAAATAAAACAGGGCTGGGGGTGTAGCTCAGAGATAGAATGCCCCTGGGTTCAATCCCCAGTAACACAAAAATAAATGAATGAATGAATGAATGAATAAATAAATAAATAAATAAGAAAAAAATCAAATGAGCTCAATAATCTCAGATTGGGATTGCTGTCATTAAGGACACAAGACAACAAACAACAGAGGGTATTGGGAAGTTCTGGTTGGGAAGAACCAGAAGTTCTGGTTGGGAAGTTCTCTCTGTTGATAAAGTGTTTCAGGTGACTTCTGAAGGAAAAGGATTCAGCCATGTAAGAGCCCAGGGAAGAGCTGGGCAAAGTGGCACATGCCTCCTATTCCAGCTACTCTGGAGGCTGAGGCAGGAGGGTCACAAGTTCGAGACCCCATCCCAAAATTAAATTAAGAAGGGCTGGGGGTGTAGCTCAGTGTTTGAGTGCTTGCCTAGCATGTGTGAGGCCTGGGGTTCAGTCCCTAGTACTGCAAAAAAGTAAAAATAACAAAAAAGAACGAGCTCAGGGAAGAATTCCTCAGACAGGAAGCAGCAGCATGCATAAGTTCTGAGACAGGAAAGAGCTGGGCCTCTTTAAAGTACTGAAAGAGCTGGGTGTGGTGGTGCACGCTTGTAATCCCAGTACTTGGGAGGCTGAGACAGGAGGATCGCAGATTTGTAGTCAGCCTCAGCTACTTAGTGAGACCCTGTTTCAAAATAAAGAATAAAAAACAGGACTGGGGGTGTAGCTCGGAGGTAGAATCTGGGTTCAATCCCCAGTACCGCAAAAAAAAAAAAAAGAAAGAAATACTAAAGTACTGAAAGGCCCGGCGTGGTGGCACTGTACTTGGGAGGCTGAGACAGGAAGATTACAGTTTCCAGGCCAGCCTCAGCAACTTGGTGAGCGACCCTGTTTCAGAATAAAAAGGGCTGGGGGTATAGTTCAGAGGTAGAATGCCCCTGGGTTCAATCCCTAGTACCAAAAAATAAAAATAAAGTAGTGAAAGAAGGCCAAGGGCCAGGGCATTGTGAGAGGGTCTCAGATGAGGTGGGGACAGATCACATGTGGTGTGAACCGCAGGACACCTAAGCTTTCATCCATTTCTCTCCTCCACCAGGCAGATGGCCCTCTCCTACTTCACAGCCACAACCACGGCTGTGGCCACCGCTGTGGGCATGAACACGTTGACAAAGGTATGGTCTGGGACTGCTGTGGGCGTGGTGGCCACCAGGGGGCAGCAAAGCCTCAGGGAAAGTAGCAGAGCTGTTCTGGTTGGTCCTTAACCGGCCTTTGCCAGAGTTCTGGGTTCCCACACTGGAGGTCTGGCTGTGTGGTAGCAAGATGTAATCATCTTCCTTTCTTTATAATCTTTAATCCCTCTCCACTCTCATCTTCCCATGAGCCTGAACAACTCCCATTGTTCCCTGCCCCCAACAGAGAGCACCACCCTTGGTGGGCCGCTGGGTGCCCTTTGCTGCTGTGGCTGCAGCTAACTGTGTCAATATCCCAATGATGCGACAGCAGTGAGTACAGGGAGCCCTGTGTCTCCCTATACACCTCGGGTTACCAGGGCAGGGGCAGGAAACCAAGGCAGTGGGTGGCTCCGTGGGGCTGAGCCTCCGAGGGTCCCCGAGGACTGGCCGTCCCTGGGGTGGTGGCTGCAGCAGTGGCAGTGGCCAGTAACTTAGGGTGTCAGTGTGTCTAATGTTGTGGGAGTCTGTTCCCCCATGGTGGTGGTGGTGGGGAGATAGTGGGGACCTGTGGGGTTTTATATTAGACTTTCTCCTTTCAACTGCAGCTGTGTTATAGTTGTGAACTCTGCCTACTCCCTAAGCCCTGGGGATGGCTTACCAAGTGAAATGCAGGAGAGCCAGGAACCCCAAGGTAGAAAAGAAGCCAGGCGTGGTGGTGCATGCCTGCCATCCCAGTACTTGGGAGGCTGAGACAGGAGGATCGCAGGTTCCAGGCTGGCCTTAGCAATTTAGCGAGACCCTCAGAAACTTAGTGAGACCCTGTTTCAAAATAAAAAATAAAATAGGGCTGGGGGTGTAGCTTGGAGGTAGACTGCCTCTGGTTTCAATCCCTAGTGCCACACAAAATAATAATAATAAATAAGCCGGGCATGGTGGCACACACTTGTGATCTCAGTACTTGGGAGGCTGAGACTGGAGGATCCGGGTTTGTGGCCAGCCTTAGCTACTTAGTGAGACCCCGTTTCAAAATAAAGAATAAAAAATAGGGCTGGGGGGTGTAGCCCAGAGGTAGAATGTCCCTGGGTTCAATCCCTGGTACTGCAAATAAATAAATAAGTAAGTAAATAAATAAATAAATAAAAATAAAGAAGAAAAATAGGGCTGGGGGGTAGCTCGGAGATAGAATGCCCCTGGGTTCAATCCCCAGTACTGCCAAAAAAAAATTTTTTTAATTAAAAATAAAATAGGAGCTGGGCGTGGTGGTGCATGCTTGTAATCCCAATACTTGGGAGGCTGAGACAGGAGGATCGCAGGTTCAAGGACAGCCTTAGCAAGAAGTGAGACTCTCATCAACCTAGCCAGACACTGTTTCAAAATAAAAATAAAATATAGGGCTGGGGCTATAGCTTGGAGGTAGAATGCCTTTGAGTTCAATCCCCAGTACCAATAAATAAATAAATAAAAATAAAGAATAAAATAGGGCTGGGGGTGTAGCTTGGAGGTAGAATGCCCCTGGGTTCAATCCCCAGTACCACAAAATAAATAAATAAATAAATAAATAAATAAATAAATAAATAAATAAAATAAAATAGGGAGCTGGGTGTGGTGGCACATGCTTGTATTCCAAGTACTTGGGAGGCTGAGACAGGAGGATCACAGGTTTGTGGCCTGCCTCAGCTATTTAGTGAGGCCCTCCGCAACTTAGTGAGACCTGTCTCAAAATAAAGAATAAAAAATAGGGCTGGGGGTATAGCTCAGAGGTAGAATGCCTTGGGTTCAATCCCCAGTACCGCAAAAAAAAAAAAAAAAAAAAAAATAGGGCTGGTTATGGTGGCGCATACTTGTCATACCAGTACTTGGGAGACTCAGACAGGGGGATCACAGGTTTGTGGCCAGCCTCAGCTACTTAGTGAGGCCCTCTGCAACTTAGTGAGACCCTGTTTCAAAATAAAGAATAAAAAATAGGGCTATGGGTATATCTTGGAGGTAGAATGCCCCTGGGTTCAAACCCCAGTGCGGCAAAATAAACAAACAAACAAACAAACAAATAAATAGGCTGGAGGTGTAGCTCAGTTGTAGAACATTGATGGGTTTAATCCGTTGTATCACACACAAAAAATTAAAGAAAAAGAAAAAAGAATAGAACCAAGAAGCCTTGAAGGAAGCCAAAGGAGAGATGTTTTCTAGGCACCTCTTAACTTTTTAGCAGAAAAGGTAAAGGAGAAACTCACTGTGTCTCACAGTTTTTTTGTTTTGTTTTGTTTTTTTGTGGTACTGGGATTCGAACCCAAGGCCTTACCCATGCTAGGCAAGTACTGTACTACAGAACTGTACCCTACACCCCCAACCCAGTTTTTGTTTCTTGACTAGAGCATACATAGCTGTTCCTCTACTTTGAGGTTTTTTTTTTTTTTTGAGGTACTGGGGTTGAACCCAGGGACATTCTACCTCCGAGCTACACCCCCAGCCCTATTTTTTATTCTTTATTTTGAAACAAGGTCTAAGTTGTGGAGGGCCTCACTAAGTAGTTGAGGCTGGCCGTGAACCTGTAATCCTCCTGTCTGTCTCAGCCTCCCAAGTACTGGGATTACAAGCGTACCGCTACCTCGCCTGGCTTGCTTTGAGGTTTTGATGATGTCTACATTAAGGCACTCCCAACAGCACCTGGGACATAACAAATGCAACATAAATGTTTGCTAATATTGCTACTATTGTTTTAGGACTATTAGCAAATGGAGATTTGCTACTGTAGCTCTTCTAGAAAGAACGCTACAGAGTATCATGTACACACAGGACTCCTTTCCTCTTTCCTTCTCCCATCCAGCTTTGTCCCAGCAGATGAGTAAGTGCAGCCACCTACCTGGTCTCAGGTTGAGTGAGTAGCTCCTGTTTGAGGAGTGGTCACTCTGTCAGGTGCTGGACTAAGCATGCTACCGGCATCATCTCATTTATTTATTTATTTTTTATTTTTATTTTTTTGCAGTACCGGGTTTTTTTTTTTTTTTTTTTTGCGGACCGGGGATTGAACCCAGGGGCGTTCTACCTCTGTGCTACACCCCCGGCCCTATTTTTTATACTTTGTTTTGAAACTGGGTCTCATGAAGTTGTGGAAGCCTCACTAAGTAGAGAGAGAGGGAGGGATGTAGGGAGAGAGAGAGAGAGAGAGAGAGAGAGAGACAGGGAGAGACAGAGAGAGAGCTGAGGCTGGCTGCGAACCTGGATCCTCCGGTCTCTGCCTCCCAAAGTACTGGGATTACAAGCGTGCGCCACCACGCCTGGCTGCATCATCTCATTTAAACCTCACCAGCTCCTATGAAGCAAGTGCCAGGATCATCCCCATTTAGCAGATGAAGAGAGCTGAGGCTTTAGAAGGGTTGAGGACCATGCTCACAGTGACACACTGGCTCTGCAGTTTCAGGAGTCAACCGAGGAGTGTGTAGCCAGGGCCAGCTCTCTTAGCCTCTGCCCTAGGTCACTTCTGAGATGCCGTTCACTGGCGTGCAGAAGGAAGGTCAAAAGACCAGGTACAAGGAGGTGTTTCTTGGCCGGGCGTGGTGGTGCATGCCTGTAATCCCAGTAGTTGGGAGGCTGAGATAGGAGGATTGCAGGTTTGCGGCCAGCCTCAGCTATGTAGCGAGACTCTTAACAATTTAGTGAGACCATGTCTCAAAATTTAAAAAAGGGCTGGGGATGTAGCTCAGAGGTAGAATGTCCCTGGGTTCAGTCCCCATTACTACAAAAAAAAAAGTGTTTCTAGAGCTTGAGCGCTCTGGTCTCGGTCCCCGGTGTGTCCCATCCCTCATGGGCTATCAGCACTCTCTTCCCAAGTTCAGCTACACCTGTTTATGTTTAGGGAACTCATCCAGGGCATCTGCGTGAAGGACAAGAATCAGAATGAGCTTGGCCATTCCCAGGTGAGCAGAGGCCTCCTGTGGGGTGGGAGGAAAGAATTCCTGCTCAGACCCCATCTCCTTTAGTGATCAGAGCGGACTATTCACCTTTATAGGATTAAGAAGGCTTGACCCTGACTCCATCCTTGTCCCCCATCGATTTTCCCCTACATTTCTCTGCTTGGAACAGACCTATTGGGACCTTCCCCCCTCATTCCTGGTCGTAAGCCAGCTGGACTTGGCCGTGGCCCTGAGCCAGGCCTCCAGTGAAGCCGTGGACGCTGGATAAGTCATTCTTGACCCTGTCATCTTTTCTGCCCTCAGAGAGCTGCAGCCATAGGCATTACCCAAGTGGTAATTTCCCGGATCACCATGGCAGCTCCTGGCATGAGTAAGATGGGGAAGCCCTTCCAATCTGGGGACCCCGGAATACATGGCAGAGGCCTTGTCTACACTCAGGTTTCAGGTGGGAGGTGGGACCCCAGCCTTTATAGCCATGCTTCTCAAACTGGTTTGAGCGAGTGTTGAAAGCCTGGGGAGAACCGGGCGTGGTAGCGCACGCCTGTAATCCCAGTACTTGGGAGGCTGAGACAGAAGGATTGCAGGTTCACGGACAGCCTCAGTAAGTAGTGAGACTCTCATCAACCTGGTGAGACCTGGTTTCCAAATAAAAATAAAATAGGGCTGGGGGTGTAGCTTGGATGTAGAATGCCCCTCGGTTCAATCCCCAGTACCAAAATAAATGAATAAATAAATAAATAAATAAATAAAAATAATATTGGGCTGGGTTGTAGCTTAGAGGTAGAATGCCCTTGTGTTCACTCCCCAGTACCAAAAAAAAAAAAAACCCAAAAAACAAATGGAAGCCTGGGGAGAACCACATGAGTTCCTAGAACATTAACTAACCAGAGACTTTGGGGAGAAAGTTATTTTCCTTCTATAATAGGCATTGTACTCAATATAATAGTGCTTTTTTTTTTGTGGTACCCAGGGGCGTTCTACCTCTGAGCTACACCCCCGGCCGTATTTTTTATACTTTATTTTGAAACCGGGTCTCACGAAGTTGCGGAGGACCTCACTAAGTAGAGAGACAGAGAGAGAAAGAGAGACAAAGATAACTCTTAATTTCGAGCAGGACACTTTAGGCCTGGTAGCACATGTCCTCCTGTTGTTATGGGTTTGCACGTGGGAAGTTTGGGAAGCATGTTTTCACTGGGACCTGGGGGAAAGAGGTTGGGGATCCCATGCCTATGCAGTCTCTGTTCTCCCCACTGAGAAGTGTTTTCCGAAGAAAGAGTGCAGCAGAAATCTGACTGCAGAGGCCGGGCGTGGTGGCGCACGCTTGTAATCCCAGTACTTTGGGAGGCGGAGACCGGAGGATCCGGGTTCGCGGCCAGCCTCAGCTCTCGCTCTGTCTCTCTCTCTCTCTCTTTCTCTCTCTCTCTCTCTCTCTCTCCTTAGTGAGGCCCTCCGCAACCTCATGAGACCCGGTTTCAAAATAAAGCATAAAAAATAGGGCCGAGGGTGTAGAGGTAGAACGCCTCTGCGTTCAATCCCCGGTACCGCAAAAAAAAAAAAAAAAAAAAA